>JAHWFP010185047.1:67443-105967 GCA_023313725.1 Lithobius niger | reverse complement strand
AACCCTCAACCCATAAGCGTAAGGTTTTCTGGGGCCTGTTGAGGGTTTCTGTGGATGATTCCATGTAGCCACCTTAAATAAGTAGTAATCTAAACCAACAGTTTAGCAGTTGTAAGGGAAACGCCAAAAGGACAAGTTTGATTTAAAAATGTTGTATAAAATATTTAAGGACGTGTTTTTTTAACTTGTTTTGTATAGAGATGCATAAAATAAGATATGATCATATCAAAAAACAAAACTGGTAAAAGGAGCCGCCAAGTTCCGAATGGTTCCACCCTTCAAAGGAGTGATATCAATACACCAAAACATTCGCCAAGTTAATCGCATCGCTTAATAGTTCGAATGTCAAATGAAAACTAGAACATTGCTATTTTCGGTAGCAATGTTCTAGTTTTCATTTAACGTCCAAAGTATTATTCGGTGCGATTAAGTTGGCGAATATTTTCGTGGAGTTGAGATTTATAGTGCTACACTAGTGAGTGTTTCGGCACGCACGTCAGTATACACGTTGTCATTGTCCGAACTTTGGCTGTCCAATGAGAGACGATGCCGACAATACTAACAATGGTTATAACAATACTTTCGTACTTACGCGCCATTCTATGCCATCGTCGTTACACCCCTTGACTCCAAACCATAAAAGGTACGCTGTACGTATCGTACTGCAGCCATTCGTCCAATTTCGTAGCTGGAAGCCTTCCCGTTATCTCGGTATCGATGAATAATCACCCTATGGAAATTAACATGGGGATGAGCGGACTAGAATTAGCTAGCTAGCTAGTTAGCTAGTAGCTAGCTAGTTACACATTTTCAACGTTATTGAGGGGCAGATTTTGCATTGAAATCAGTTTAGCTGGCATTCCTACACGAGTTAATTTTTGTCAGGTGGGTCATTGCTCTGATTTCAACACAATTTAAGCTTTTGTACCGCATTATTATTTTCCCCAAGTACCTGAAATGTGCTCAACTATGCTTTAAGATATAAGACACTGATGCTATGGCGTCGCGCTACAATAGTTTACAACCTCGACAATTGAATTGATGTGATGTTTGTTGTGATAATTGTTGCCTAACGTGGCGCGACACACTAGCGTGTGTCTAGACGAAGACAGTTTGTTTATTATGGCCACAGCCCTGACACAATCAACAACCGTAACCAAAAAAGACGAAAAATAGCATATGGAATAGCTGTGAAATCTAACCAGAAAAGGGGATCCCTAAGGAAGTTTCAGCTTGAATGTATCACAACTTACGCAGCCTTAAAAGAAATCGATTAGTCCCTATCTTACGCTATCCTACAAGCTATCTTACGCCTTAACCTAAAGGGTACAGACCTAACTTTCATTGACCACAAATTACCACTGGAAAGAAATACGCAAGCTAAATTAGCACCATTGACGAATATCATCATTATGCGATTAGACACTGTGACAAACCATGGTGATTCCTTGTTAGCAAGACGCGAAGAATAAATACGGCTTAGAGGGTCGCACAAACATGATAACCCTAAAAAGAGTTAGGTTGTAACGACCAAAAAGAGACAGCTTGGACAGAGATAGTTGTTGGGTGGACCCAAAAGGAATATTTTAGTTTAGCTACGTGCTGCAACACAAAAGCTTTACATGAACTCTATGAATTCTTGAAGAGAGCTCTACGAACCGACCTCTAGGAATCTTTTTGAACCGACCTCTTGAACTGACCTGTAGGAATCTTTTTGAACCGACCTCTTGAACTGACCTCTATGAATCAAGAAATAGCACTAGTAACGACACACTCTAAAAGCAAGATGTAACACTTCAAGTATTCGATTTCCAACATATATCTGCAAAACCACTGAAAGCAAAGACAACAACCATTTAAACAAAGGCAAAAACCATTAAGACAAAAGCAAAATCTATTAAAACAAGGCAAAAACCATTAACACAAAGCAAAAACCGTTAAAACAAAGGGAAAAAAAACATTAAAACAAAGGGAAAACCACTGAAAACTAAAACAAGACCTTTAAACCAAAGGCAAAACCATTAAAACAAAACCAAAAACAGTTAAAACAAACGCAAAACCGTTAAAACAAAGGCAAAAACCAACAAAAACAAGGATAAAAACATTAAAAACAAAGGCAAAAAACATTAAACAACGGCAAAAATCAATAAAACAAAAGCAAAAACCATTAAAAACAAAGGCTAAAACCGTTAAAACAAAAGCAAAAGCCATTAAAAGCAAATACAAAAAAACATTGCAACAAAAGTAAAAACCATTAAAAATAAATGCTATTCGAGGATTACACTAGCCTACTGCTTCCCAGGTACCAAACGTAATACGGACTGAATTACTAGATATTTTAGACATTTATTTTTTAGACCTCTGAATGCCTTCATTTAACCTTCATTTACGTAATTTTTGCCCGGCCTTTGACCTTTTTTATTAGTGCACTTTGATTTCTTATTTCAGATGGGCCCCCCCCCCCCCAACGTTTCTGAATACCTTCGGGCGCCTACGGTAATGTAAGTCTTATCGGTAAGCTTTAACTCGATATTGATGAACTAGTGTATTGACTAAAGTGAAGAGGCTTTCGATAATTATGCATGAAATCTGTTATTTAAAAATTATCTGCAGTTCTATATTTAGCAGCACAAATTCCCCTAGTCGACTGCGACAAGTCACATAACGCCGTCCAGTTATCGATAAACCTCTACACCAACCCTCCCCCCCCCCGCCCCCGCCCCACTACCTTCACCATCTTTTCTCTCAGCCATGCCATCGACCAGTCTCGGGATATAAATCGTTATGGATGCTCGCGTTCGGGGCCAAACTGTGAAGCAGAAAATACAGTGATTTTCGGTTATATATATATATATATACACTAGGGCTCCCACTAGTGATTTGCGCTGATTTTTTTAGTTTTAAATTGTAGGACGAAATCGCCTCGTGTTTTAAGACAATTTTATGACAAATCTCATATTTTGTTTTCTTTTTTCAACATTAGGCAACAAAGCGCATAGTCGTAGAGCAAACACGCGCAAAAAACAGTTTCTTTTAAACTTAGTCAAGTTTGGAGATCTTTTGGTCTGTAACTTGCATACTACGGTCGCTTTCTTGCTTTAAGTCCTTAAGGTCCTGCTGCATCATAACATGTCTGTCCACTTCAGTCCCGCAATCACGTTTGATAATGTTCTTTTTAATCGTTTCTTTACGCACTTTTGCTTTTCTTTGGGGTGCTATTAAAAAAAAAAAAACAGTTTTATTCAATAATTTGAACGTCAATAGTTTCTGACAACTTTGGTAGTGCATTGCTGCAGGATTCTGCTTTCTGCAAGGGCAAATTCTTGGCCCGTCGCAGGACGAACTACTGCGAAAACGTTTGAGAAGAAGGTTCTCATTACTCAAGAACGAAAGTTAGAGGTTCGAAAGCGATCAGATACCGCCCTAGTTCTAACCATAATCTTGACTGAGAGTTTCTCCTTTCAGTTTCTCAAGCAATTATAGATGAAGTCAAATGAATATTTGTCGTGTACAATTTAACGGTGTTTTGTCGAAATGGTCTGTAGTTTTGTGATAGTTATGACATCTAAGAAAAATGTATGACAAATTTACAACATTTTGTTCAGATACTTCGAGAACTGTGAATTTTTTGACAACTATAGGAGCATAGCCGCCCTGCATTTAAGACACGTTTTGCTCAACTTACAAAAACTCGATGTTGTTAAGTCTTATAAAATCTCTTCCACCAAGTCAGGATTGTAAATGAATCAAATAAATGTTGAAAATTTTGTGCAAAATATACATAATTACTTCGACATAAAATACGTCCCTCGCGATACAAAACAGGCCCAACTCAATTTAAATTTGTTCCTCATGATACAAAACAGTCCCTTGTAATGTAACACGTGTATGTCGCTATATTCGTATCGGCAGTGTGAAGACCACACTCATCGATTCGTCAAAGCGTGGCTAGGAGCACGTCAAACCTCCAAAGTATTCTGGTGCCATGGCTTCGGCATCGAACCTCCAAAGTATTTCACTGTCTGGCGCCACAGCTTGGTTTGAGAACTCGTCAAACTCCAAAGTTTTTGATAGTCTGGTGCTATGGCGTCGGCTGGGAGTGCATCAAACCCTCAAAATATTTTACAGTCTGGCACCACAGTTTCAGCTGGAAGCACGTTAAACCTACAAAGTGTTCTGGTGCCGTGGCTTTGGCATCAAACCTCCAAAGTATTTTACATTCTGGTGCAACGGCTTCGGTTGGGAACTCGTTAAACTCTAAAGTGTTTTACAGTCTAATGCGACGGCTTCGGCTGGGAGTGCATCACACCTACAAAGTATTTTACATTTTGGAGCTACGGCTTCGGTTACAGTCTGATGTCACGGCTTCGGCAGGGAGTGCATCAAACCTCCAAAGTATTTTACATTCTGGTGCAACGGATTCGGTTAGGAACTCGTTAAACTCCAAAGTATTTTACAGTCTGATGCCACAGCTTCGGCTGGGAGTGCATCATGCCTCCAAAGTATTTTACATTCTGGAGCCACGGCTTCGGTTACAGTCTGGTGCCACAGGTACGGCAGGGAGTGCATCACACTTCCAAAGTATTTTACATTCTGGAGCCACGGCTTCGGTTACAGTCTGGTGCCACAGGTACGGCAGGGAGTGCATCACACCTCCAAAGTATTTTACATTCTGGTGCCACGGCTTCGGTTACAGTCTGATGCCACAGGTACGGCAGGGAGTGCATCACACCTCTAAAGTATTTTACATTCTGGTGCCACGGCTTCGGTTACAGTCTGGTGCCACAGGTACGGCAGGGAGTGCATCACACCTCCAAAGTATTTTACATTCTGGTGCCACGGCTTCGGTTGCAGTCTGGTGCCACAGGTACGGCAGGGAGTGCATCACACCTCCAAAGTATTTTACATTCTGGTGCCACGGCTTCGGTTACAGTCTGGTGCCACAGGTACGGCAGGGAGTGCATCACACCTCCAAGGTATTTTATATTCTGGTGCCACGGCTTCGGTTACAGTCTGGTGCCACAGCTACGGCAGGGAGTGCATCAAAACTCCAAAGTATTTTACGTTCTCGAGCCACGGCTCCGGTTGGGAACTCGTCAAACTCCAACATATTCTACAGTCTGGCACCACGGCTTCGGCAGGAAGTGCAAACCTCCAAACTATTTTACAGTCTGGTGCCACGGCTTCGTCTGGGAGCATTTCAACCTCCAAACTATTTTACAATTTGTCGCCACGGCTTCGGCTGGGATCGCGTCAAACCTCCAAAGTATTTTGCAGAAATTTTACAGCATTTTGCAAACGCAATAACTCACAGCACCTTCTGCCAATAATATACTGACTCACAGCATCAAGTTTTAAAGCCATCCGCTTTCCCGTCGCCATGAAATCAGTATAATAAGACCGCGATATTACGGGATTACCGCCACATCGCGTCTTTGTTTTCATTCTCTTTCGGCAAACCAGTCCCTTCAATGGCACGTGCCCGCGCCAGATAAATATCCAGGATGAATTCCACAGCTGTCATTCAGCCATGCGAACAAAGCAATTGATTGAGAGCGAACGAACAGAAAGAGGAGGAGGAAGAGGAGGTTGAGTTGGGAGGAGGAAGTAATTCGTGTCATTTGCAAGTTCATAATTAGATGGAAAATATCATTACGAGAACACAACTCGATTGTAGCGAAGAGAAAGAGAAGAGGAAGCCCATGATAGGGAATGGCACGATAGAAGGAAACAGTGATGACCTGTCTGGTAAACCTGTTATCTTTCACTGCTACCCAATAGGGTTAGGAGGTAAGCGCACTGACTCTGGCAAGTATAACAAGGCCGCTGAATGTATGGTGGGCCATCGATTGCTTCTACCAATAAAATTAAACCCACACGCATTCAACGGTGGCGTAGGAATGATGGTTGGAGGCTCCAAAGGACCCCCTAAACAGTTGGCCGTGTTACTTTCTTGAGTAATCAGTTCTTCCTTCAGTACGCCAAGTAAAGGATCTTGGGATGTGGTTACCTGTGATCTTAAGGCCTCATTACACTGTCAAAACATTAGTTCTCTACCTGTCCGGCGTTCTGCAATTGTAAACAAATGTTTTGTATCCGGTTTCAACCTTATGAAGGTTTGTTCGACCGCACCTCGAGATGCCACTCCAGTTTGGTCCCCCAATCTTCTAGGTGACATTGATTTAATCGTTTCTGTGCAACGAAAGTTCACTAAGCGTCTACATGGCATACGTGACCCTGACTATGGTACTAGCCTTGCTAGGACAGGACTTGATCTCTTAGAAGAGCATAGAAGAATTGACGGTATCGATTAATACTATAGAACAGTGACATTTGCCGCCGTATTGGCACCAGTATGGATTTTGGAGGGCATAACTACAAGGTGCTCTACATAAAAATGGAGGGAAAAACAACGGAAGAGTGGATTTCTTAGGCTTAAAATAACGTTGTTTTCTCCAACAACAAAAATCGTGCGTTTTAGGACTAAGAAATCACTCTTCACAGCATCGGCTTCAGTATGACGCCCTTCTGTTTCTCTCTGCAGTGCCCCTTGCAGCTAACCCATTAAGGCTCCAGCATAGAGTTATATACAATAATACTACGTCGTGTCACTGCTCTGTAAACATCATTAATGGACCAAGAGTTCTCTGTGGGACTGAATCGGTCCTCTTTGACCTCATTGTGACACACAAAATCGCACGGGGATTGATTGCAGTAAACCTCCCCTTTTTTGATTTTTCTTCCGTTCCATGGTCAAACTCGAGGTTGGAAGCCAGAGTTTTTTCTCTGTTTGTGTTGTTCGTATTTGGAATTACCTCGGGGCAGCCACAGTGGTTCAGTCCACAGTCCATTGTTTTCGTCGTATGCTGGAGAGTGAGAACCTACAGTCTTTCGTACGTCTAACCCTCTTTCTCCGGGGGCCATCCGTTGCAGAAATTATTTAGTCATAAATTAATAACAAAATCTGACCTAACTTCCACGGAAGTTTCGTCAAAACAGTAGTGGCATGACGGATGCACAAAGTCGCCAAGATAATTCCACACAGTGTCTCATCCACCGCTCATTTTAAGTCACGACCCCCATACAGCCAGTTGTCGAAGGAGTGACCGTTTTTACTTTTGCGGAAAACGTACCTTGAAAATTATGCTGTGCAGATTTTTACCTAATTAATACGTGCGAAAAATTTACTCCTGTTGTAATTAGCCCAAGAACGTGTTAGTTTGCATGCAGAAACCTTTAAACGGCGTTGTTTTGTTTCTCCAGCTAAGGCCAGCTGGGATAAAAACCCCAGTGGGTTTTTCTGGGGTGAGAAAATTGTATCTGTTTAAGTGCTGGTGTGATTTACGACTTTTATTGGCTGGTAAATCTCAACAGCACTTAAACTGATGCAATTTTCTCAATTGTACATTTGATTATTTCAATTAAAAATCATTAATTTTTATCCTGGTACATTTTAACAAGTAAAGTGAAACTTAAATCATATAACCCTTTTGTACGCCACACTTGACATTTGTGTTTGTTATATATATAGATGTTCGATTAAAAGATTTGACATATGATACGATACCTGCTTTTCAAGATCATTAATGGCCAAATAAATAGACCTTTTAACTTTTGTAAATTAAAAAAAAAAAAAAATCCACTGCATATAGCATTTTATGCAATAAAAAAAGAAATTAGAAATTGACCATTTTAGTACCATTAACTTCTAGTGATGCCGTTGTTAGCAAGAGTTTAAGCCTAAATCCAGTTTAAACAATTCATTCAGTTTCCAGACGTTCTATTTTTGCTTTTTTTGTTTTGTTTTTTAGTTCTTGTAGTTTGTTCTTTAGTTCAGGAGAAAATATTAAAAATAAACGCACACAAATGAAACCAGTTAACACACAATGCAACAACGGCATCTAGCGGGAACAAATGGTAATAAAATTGATACATCTGAAATTCATTTTTTATTATGTAGAACCAGGGTAGAATATACAGGGTGAGTCAAAAGTATCGACCCAGTAGAGTTAACAGCCGCATAATTTGGTTTAGTCACCAAATAACCATCGGTCGTTGTTCACCGTGTTCATCATCAAGGGGTGCCCCCGACCCTGCCCCCTTAAATAAATTGTCTACTTCCGGTTCTTTTAGGAATAGGGCATAGGTCCCAATTTGAGATGTGTGGGACAGTTAATTCATGGTGAATTCAGAAACCAGCGTGTAAATCGGTCAACAATAGCATGAGCTATGACATAAACACGTTAGTACACATGTTGGCTTCAGTGCATACAATAATACCCTAAGTAGTTTTGTGAAATGGTTGATTGCATGTAATAAAGTGCAGTAGGGAATAGCAAACGTGACGAAATTGATAAGGGTTCGGCTAGCACATGTTTGTGCAGGTGTTTGTAGCACAGGTATAACTAACTAGTCTTCGACCTTGAAGCACCTGTCGAGATTCGAACAAATATTTCAACAAATGTGCTGTCTGCATAAAAACGTACTGTCTACGTCAGCTAGTGACTGGTACCTCCCTTCCCGAAATCAGTGAGCAAGAAAGAAGTCCTTTCTTGGACACTCAAGGGAATAGGTATTGAGATCAAGCATGGTTGCTCTCCACCCTGCCCCCCTTAAATAAATATTCCACTTCCGGTTCCTTTAGGTCAAATGCCAGCGGTTACATGTGCAACAAACATGTGCACAAACATGTCCTAGCCGCACACTTCATCAATATCGTTACGTTCGTGATTCCTTACTATTATTAGACGCAATCAACCAATTCACACAACGGCTGAGGGTATTAATTTTATGCACTGAAGCCAACATTTGCACTAACGTGTTTTGGTCACAACTGATGCTATTGTTGACCGATTTACATGCTGTTTTCTGCATTCACGATGAATTAACTACCCGCACTTATCTCAAATTGGGACCAATGCCCTATTCCTACGGGAACCGGAAGTAGAAAATTTATTTAAGGGGCAGGGTCGGGGGGCACCCCTTAATGATAATAATATGTGGCCCCCTTCGTGGTGATCAACGATCGATGGTTGTTTGGTGGCTAAACCAAATCATGCGGCTGTGTAAACTCTACTGGGGCGATACTTTTGACTCATCCTGTATAGGGAGTGCCACTCTTTCTCTTTGGATGAAACTTGTACCTGCTTTCAACGATTTACCACCCAAGGGCGCTGTCGTCAAGTAACAGGAAGTGCAAAGCATCATGGTTAGTGAAAAACTATTTAGCGTCACTAAAACAAATTGATCACGATGAGAATACAAAATTAGTAGCTTAAAAAATATTATGTCAGATTAGGACACTCAAATAATTTTAAGAATGACCAGAACTGGCTGATCAAGTTTTACTTTTTTGATCCAACGTTTAATTTTAAAACGGGTTGCAGTAGTGCTAAGTGCTAAGTAGTGCTAAGTGCTAAGTAGTGCTAAGTATAAGGCTTTGCTAAGTATAAACTTTGTTATTGTTCAACGTTTATTTTACTTCAGGCATTACTATCCCCCGTTGTTGTCGTTTGCTACATGATTAACATGTTGCGAACCGGCAAGCAATGTCGGATATTACAGGTTCCTTATGAAAGCAACCAACTTTCGCATGCTAAGTAAACTTATGTTAAGTTGGAATATAATGCATGCATATTCCGATTCCTTACGCCAGAACTTAATAATTCGACGAAGGCGTCCCTTCTTCCCCCCCCCTCCCAACTTTCCTCCTCCCCTTAACTGTCCCTAGTTTCAAACCCATTTCAACGTGCATCAAGCTAATTGTTGCAAACGCATTATGTCAACACTCATTTGCAACAATTCACTTGACTCACGTGTTTTCAAACACTTATGGTTACCGTTTTATTCTTTTACTAGCTGTTGCCTCTTTCTTTGGTATTGTTCTTTATTTCCTGTTGCAAGGAATCTATTTCCTTCTCTACTTGCCCTTAATACTGGTTATTTGCGCGGGTGTAGTGCCTTGTCTACTTACCCGTTAGCTATGGTTACTTTGTCTGCACAGTTCCTTTGTCTACTTATCACCGAGTATTTGCACGGATCCCACTGCTTTGTCCACTTGCCCTTAACAATGGTGATTTGCATGGATTCCATTGCCATGTCTACTTCCCCATAACAATGTTTATTTGTACAAATTGCATTACCTTGTCTGTACTTGCCATTAACAACGGTCATTTGCACGGATTGCATTGCTTTGTCTACTTGTGCTTTGCATGGTAATTTACGCAGATTGCGTTGCCCTGTGTACTTGCTCCTAACAACGCTTATTCTTATAGATCCCATTGCCTTGTCTGCTTGCCTTTAACAATGGTGATTTGCAAGGATTTCATTGCTTTGTCTACTTGTACTTAACACTACATGGTTATTTACACAGATCGCATTGCTCTGTGTGCTTGCTCCTAACAACGCTTATTTTTATGGATACCATTGCTTTGTCTGTTTGCCCTTATCAAATGGTTATCTGCATGGACTCCGCTGCCTTGTCTCCTTACCCAAAATATTGGCTAGTTGCACGGAACCCACTGCCTTGCCTACTTGCCTTTAACAATGGTTATTTGTGCGGCATTAGCTTGATATATTATATTTCCCTGCACATGGAAGGCAATATTCATTTTTTCAACTGTAAACGATTTGTGGCCTCTGTCCTGTTCCTTGTTCTTTAAATGGTTTGACAAGTTTTTAAAGCCAATATCCGATTCACTTTAAACTTTCCACGTCGACTCTATGACCTATCTGTGAGTTTAAGTTCGTTAATCACCAAAATGGATAAGGGGTCTCTTGGGTTTTGACTGTCAAATGTGAGAAATTATTCATACCTAAAATATTCTGAAAAATTATTCAGAAATTTAGGTGTAAAAAAACAAGTAGACTTAACACATAAAACGACCCCTAAAAGCACTCGTAGCAAGTCTTTCAGTTAATGCTTGAAGACCAGAGATGGACAAATTCAATAAATACATCAACAAATTCAACCAATCCGTCATCAAATTCAATCAATCCGTTAAATTTAACCAATCCGTCATCAAATTCAACCATTCCGTCACCAAATTCAACCAACCGTCGTCAAATTCAACTAATCCGTCGCCCAATTCTACCAACCCGTCGTCCAATTCTACCAATCCTTCATCCAATTCTACCAATCCGTCATCAAATTCTACCAATCCATCATCAAATTCAACCAATCCGTCTTCAAATTCAATCAATTTGTCATCAAGTTCAACCAATACGTCATCAAGTTCAACCAATACGTCATCAAGTTCAATCAAGACGTCATCAAATGCAACCAATCCGTCATCTTCATGGTCTTTTTGAGTACATAATTAGATTAGCATTACAATAAGCCTACACGACAGGTTACAGTAGACTCTATACTGTGTTTCAGAAACAATTTGTATTGCACTAGAACCACGTTTCGTCTAAGTCACAAACCTCAACGCAGCCTTGGCGCTCCATCGGCTACCAGTCCAATCTGCAAAAGCCCACAACAGCTTCGTCGGCTACACAACGGACGACCTCTGGGTGTTGCGGGAAGCCAACCTTTCTCCCTCTCTCGATGAGCTCTGCACAACTCAAAAACCTCATCCTCTTGGTTGAGCATTCATCGAGGTTTTATTTAATTGTGGTTCGTGGATGAAGGCCGAAATTAATTACGGCACTCAACTAAAAACGATAACCCTATAATATCATTGGTGGAATAAAATGAAATAAAAATGCCCGTTGCTTTACTATTAAACAGCATACTGCCTGTATGGGCGATAAAATCAAACCGTGAATCTCAGCTGTAATGACCGCTCAACCATACAAACACTGCATTTAATTTAAAAGATACATGCATAGCTTTAAACATGCACACATAAACATGTACAATAAATGTCAAATTCATTGTTGATTCTAAGGACACCGATTCAATGCACCAGGTGTCTCTCAGTCAGGTTAGTAAGACTTTTATTCAAACATAAAGTGCGCTTTCTTTCTGACACTGCAAAACAGTCCTTGTACCCTGGAATTGGAGTTCAAAATATAATTCGTTACGTTCGAGTGAACTCTTAATCCGTTTTTATTTTTGTATCTTTACAGTTGTGGGTATGTGGATACACGCTCTAATGTGTTTTTTCTAAACGGACAAGCCGTATTTTGTTCAGGTAATTGGTGTTGTAAGTTCGTATGCTTTTCTGCGGAGCATTGCCCTCTCACGTTTTCACACGAGACCCAGCCGGAGACTGTTATTTAGTGAACAATAATTTATGGGCTGAAAATAAATTGTTTATTTCAGGGTTAAAAATTAATAAAAAATAATGCTTTGCAAAAATGAGTAAATTGGATAAATGGCTTAAAATTCGTTACCTTTCTTTGGAAACTGGAGTCGCCTCCTCCTCCAACCACCACTCTTTTAGTCTGAAGATGGAGCTGGTGCCCGGTGTGTGGTGTTCCAACACCTAGCCAGGGTTCAGACAATTTTAATTTCCCTGACATTTCCAGGTTTTCCAGGTGCATCCAGTGGCAATTTCCAGGTGTTTACAAGACATTTACTTAGGGAAACAGGCAGTACCAAATGTTTTTATTAACATTTGTACGAACATAATCCAATATTCCAGAAAATAGCTGTTTATAGAGACTAGTCCAGACGGGGCTAAACGCATTTTCATCACAAGTATTGGTATCAGCCAGCAAATCGGTGTATTGAAGCTGTATCTAAAATACTTGAACATATTAAACCACAAATTAAAATATTTTCTACTAGCCTAGGATTTCGTTTCTGATCTGCCAATTCAATGGAACCTACAGATCAGACACAAGGGCTTTTTATCAAATTTCCCTGTCTTTTCCCCGATTTTCAAAAAATGTCTTGTTTTTCCTGAAATTTCTCTGAGATTTTGGCTCTATTTTCATTTTCCCTGAGAATTACAGGTTTTCCAGGTTCTCCAGGTTTTGTCTGAACCCTGCTAGCTCATTTGCCGCCCCCCCCCCCCCCCTCCAGCCCAAAAATGTCACCCTCGATCCGGTACTGTTTTCATGTGCGAAGATACCTTCTTAATTTTACAATAATTACCCAATGGGAAGCGAACAGACGACAGCCACCAGCCAATCCCACCTTCTTAAAGGTGCCTTTATTCACCGGATGACAAATTGCAGCATCAAGCGCCGTCTACCATTATTTACTTCAATGTAGCACTTATTTAAACACGCGAAGTAATGCGCAAAGAAATTTCTTTTTACACGACAGACAAGCCACGTGCCTTTTTAATTATTGAATGTAAAATTGGTGCGTCCACGTGCACCAGGAAGCAAGCGGTCACGGTTAACTATATCACTGTTACTAGATGGCACCCATCTACCGGTTCAGCATTTAAAAACGGTCGATATTCACCGCTTGCTCCCTGGTTCACGTGGACACACCAACTTTACACTCAATAATTAAGGAGTCACGTGGCTTGTTTGTTGTGTCAAAAGTAATTTATTTGTGTGTTCCTTCGCTTGTTGAAAGTAAGGGCTATAAACAGAAGTAGATAGCGGTAAATGCGTATAGAAGCTGCAGCCTGTCATTTGGTGGCAATCCCCCTTTAACACCGATTAAAGGACTACGCGGTACTTTATCAGATGTATCTCAGATTAAACGACCAACGTCACCCTTCCATCTTGGTATTTACGATCGAGTAAATTTTCAAGCTTCCGCAGCATGACGAAAGTTTGAAAGAACTGCGTTTGGTAAGCCTAAACCAATTTCTAAACGTATAGAACTTACCTGATAAACAAATGACACATTATTTGAGTTCCTGACGGAGTACGTTTAATCTCCGGTATCCTTGGTGACCTCTGTGTGGATTAATCTTTGCAATAAATGGGCTGCTCGAATGCGTAAAGCCCTAACCAGACTGGCTGCTCGCGGCTGCACGGAGTCGCAGTATGGTGTAAAAAAGAGTTCAATATTGGTTCTTAACGCAACACCAACCATACGATTGCTGCAATTTTGACCTTGTAGGCACGTAGTCGCGGATTGCTTCGCACGAAATTTTCTTCTGTCTGGAGAGGCCTTTAGACCGCTCTAGTTAGCTAAGCGAAGCGTTGCGGTAAACGCAACCCCCAGTACGTAAATTTTCGCGGTACTTGAATTAACCGAAAATAGTACAAAGTAAATTAGTAATAATTTTCGTAAAACTTAGGATTGTTACGGATCACATTATTTTAAATCTAAGAAGCAACATTTTCATTAAAAATACAACACGTATATTTACTTTGGTTGAAGCGCTCTGACAAGCCGCTTCGTCGTACGAGTTGTCTGCTTTCACGGCGAGTTGGTTTCGGTAAATTTGTGACGGATCGTTCGGGAAACAAAACTGCTTTATTTATGAAGGTGGCGGTAGAAAATAACACTACACGAAACAGTAAGTGCATCTGGCAACAATTTGTACACTTTCCTCATTTTGTGCACACAGGAATTGTGAATTCAAGTAAGAAGCCCGGCACTGCCGTATTATGCAAGTGATGTTTAAAGGAGAGGGTGTCTCGTTTCAAATACAACTCGAGCGTAGTTAACGTATCAATAAAAAAAAAACCTACGGTATTACTACTGATAATATCTAGTCGGTTAGTCCGTTTAATTGTTTAATGTTTTTCAGAGTTTAGTTGTTTTTGTTTTTTAATGATTTATCACATGATCCTTTTTTTTTCAATATTAGAACTTTTCTATGGGTTTTTAGTTTTGTTACGCGTTTTTATGCGACCGTTGTCGGCAGTGGCGTAGCTACAGGGTGGCAAGGGTGGCAAAATGCCACCGGCCACAGGCCCCCGGGGGCCCCCGAAAGAAAAAATTATTTACGTTAAAAAAGGCTCTAAATTGCCATTGTAAACATGATATTTGTCATCAATCATCATGTGTTGTGTTCTTCTTCTTATAGCACATTAGCTATTTGATTTGAATATATACACGGTATAAAATAAGACGGTGGCCCACAAAAATCGCAAGAGCTGAACAATTTGTAATTCCAAACTTTTTTCCAAGTTCTTTTTCAAAAAAATGAAAATGGGACCACTTTCACTGGAAAACGAAAAATGGGACCACTTTCACTTCCACTGGAAAACGAAAAAATGGAACCTATTTTCAGTATAACAAAAAAAGATTAGAAAAAATGTGGCCTTAGGAATTTTTCAGTTCGTGTGTTTTTTTATAGTAAGGAGAGGGAGGGCCCCAAGGGCTAATTTGCCACCGGCCCCTCCTAACGTAGCTACGCCACTGGTTGTTGGTGTATACCCGTTTCGCCTAATCCCTTTTTGCTGAATTTTAATTAGTATCTTAATTTTCGTCAAAACAGAATTCCCGTTTCGCCGAATCATTTTTTTTTTCAATATTGCCTGCCACACTCGCGCTGCCGCACTTGCCACAGCTAAACATACAATCTCAGAAACCGCAACTAATAACAAATTCCTTCCAAGTAGGAATGCTTCTTTAATTTCTGTAACATCACATCATTTTTGACGAACATTTGATTTGTCGGAACGGGATTGGGCGAAATGGGAATCGCCCTTTAGCCGGATTTTAATTCGGGTTTAATTTTCGGCCAAACCGTCGGTAACCCGCACGAGGACATGTGCAATTGTGGCGTGTGGGTTTGACACTTTTCTGTGTAAACTGCACAGTGGTTTATGGGCAATCTAGAATGAGGTTCAGCCGGTTTAGCCATACAAGCATTAAGTTGCTTCGGCTGACTTAAGGCTCAAAGAACTTAATTTAAAAAAAAAGGTGCAGACAACCCTCACAAGGTCCGTGGCGTATACGCTGCGACTTTGTTTTCCAATTTCCCCGCCCCCCCCCCGGGGGGGGCGGGCGCTTTGGGTGCTGAAGCACCAGATCACAGGCCGAAAATGAGACCTCAAGGGCGCTTCGCTTTCACGGGAAAAATAAAATAAGGTACTAAATTAAATTTTTAAAAATGTAGTTTTTACTTTGACTGAAATGTGCTATCAGAAAAATTTCAAGGAGGTGGGGGCACAATAAATCTTAAGCACCAGGCCTCTACGAGGCTAAATACGGAGTTGCCAATTTCTGCTTGGTGACATGGTCTACGGGCGCGTTTATGCAACGATTCGTCTCTGAAATCTCGAAGATAGAAGCTAGAAATCATCTCAAATTCCAACATGGCAGCGATTTTAACTCCACCGGCTCAAAACGAAAACACTCAATATGTGAGTTCAGAAACGACTAGGAAAATCGTTTCGTCAGGAGGAATTTTTCATCTTATTGTCACGGATTATAAGACTGCGAGCATTTGCTCAAACGATGTCGGATTTAGCTAATCCAGGCAGCGTTGTTACCATGGCAACGACTACTTTACAATCGCGATTAAATTTCAGCTGCGAAAATACAAAGACGAGTCGATGCGTAAACGCGCCCTAAAGCCACCCGCTCACTGAGCAACTTGGCCGCGCGTCCAGGTCGCTGCACCCAATGAGAATGCTTACCGCTTATGTAAAACCACGCACTAATCATTTTCATTGGCTGCAGCAACCTGGCCGCGCGGCCAAGTCGCTCAGTGCGCGGGCGGCCTAAAGGTCGTTTGTTGGGAAGAAAGGGATTTGGCCTACAGTTATCCGACAGGCAATCACGAAAAAACCTGCTCTGTATTACGGAAAGTAGATGCATCTTGCCGCCTTCCCCCAACCCCAAAAAAAGGATATTTCGATGAACTGTATTTTGTGCAAATAAGAGGCCAGGGAGAGCACCAAGATGTGTGTAGCCCCCTAGGCGGCAAAATCCTAAATGCGACATTGACTGCACTGAAACATAACTCAATCAGTTAAACGATTTCTTCGCTCCTTCACTCCTTCATGTACAACTGATTGAAATTAATATCGCAAGCGTGTAGTGGTGATCAATTTTGTTCAGTTAAAAATTGTTAATTTTACCATCCGTCGAAGTCGTAGAAAAAATTACAATCTTCAACCTTGCGAGAAGAGATCGACCACACCATAAAAAAAAAGCCTTTAAAAATTCGTTCTACGGAATATAGGGTAACGTAGTTTGTAATATTAGGATCATTAACAAGCCAACATTCTTGTCGGGAGGCAGGCGGAAAATTATTATGAAGGAGGCAATATTACGGCTTCTCCAATAACAAGATTGATGGCTTCATTATTATGAAGCATGCTGTAGCTTGCATCGCATACCTAATCGAATTTGTCCGCGTTTGACCCACATTCGGCTTCTGCATGAGATTAAGATCTTTCGGCACACAAAAACAACAACACCAAAACTAAGACAATACGAATACTTTTTCGGTTAAATGTCAAACTTGAATTAAACTTTTAAAAATTATTAAATAGGATGGAAAGCTAAGTAGGATCTAAAAGCGTTAGACCGCTAAAAATTAATTGAATGGTTCTCAGGAGTAAACTATAAAAAAAAAATTATGCGAGCGGACGGTGTTTTTTTTTTTTACGTTTTATTCGTGATTTTTCAGATGCGGGCACCGGCTTTTTTCTTTTTTTTTACCAAACAAAACGAAACCAGTAGCTCACATATTGTAGTGGACTACACTATCTATGTTTTAATGACAGGGTCAGCATTCAAAAGTGACACATTTGATAAAAGCCTTTCTTTAGATCCAAGGTTTTTTAGTCGTGACTTGGCTCTGAACGATCCTTAGATTCGTTTCAATGCGATCATGTGACTTGAGCAAAGGTAATGTTTGGTGAAAGTGTTGATGCGTGATTAGTACTTTTTTTTTAGACTATGTCACAAAAAATGTTTCATGCGCTAAGAAAAAAACCCATGCATGCGCTCATGAGAACCACTTAATTCATTTTTAGTAGCCTAAACGGGATGGAAACTTGGAAAGTCAAGTAGGGTCGAAAAGGGTTAAATAAAAACGGACGCAAAGCTATTTACGTTGCCTTTTGGACTTAAATATCAGACTGCCTGTGCGGGGAATTGAACCCACGACCTTTGAAACCAAAGGCTTAAGTCCTACCGCTGAGTCATACTGACACGGCCAAAGGAGACGTCCATAGGCAGCATTTAATACGCGCATGTATACATGTAAACATGCACTTTCCAATCGCCACTGGGGGGGGGGGGACGCTTTATTGCGGGTCACACACCAAGGGAAAATGAATGGAACATACAATGAGGCCGTGTCAGTATGGCCGAGCGGTAGGACTAACGCCTTTGGTTCAGGCAGCCTGACGTTAAAGTCCAAAAGATTACGTAAATAGCTTTGCATCCGTATTTATTTCAAAATAAAGGTAAAAGTAACGATCTAACCTCCTCTCTATCAAAAGTTTGAAAGTTTGTTAAGTTAGTTGACTAATACCACGTTTCCCAACCAGGAGGCCCCCCCCCCTGGGGGAAGGCCGGGGGGGGGGGGGCGAAGAGCAACTGCAGGGGAAGCGCGACACACTGCCAAATCAGTGGTGAACTCTTTTTTTTAACGATGCATCGAAAAGTTCTCGCCAATGATAGACCTATACCACTGCTATCGACCATTTTTTTTTAATTACATTATTGTAAAGATTTTCAAGACTTATCAGTATCATTCATTTTGTTAAAAAAAATTACACAGCAATTCAGTGTCGCATTGGGCCGCTCGTGGATACTGGGATCAACGGGGAGGCCCCCTCACAAGAACTTTAAAAAACGGTAAAGTTCAAATTCACGCCTATTTCTTAAAAATGCGGTAGCTGCACCCCACTTCTGAGTTAAAACCCCAGTTAAAACAAAAAATTATATACTTTTGAAAAATTTGAAAGGGATTCGTATGAAAATTGCATACGTAAGGAAAATGTTTCAAATTCAAGCATATTTCTTAAATATATGGTAGCTGGACCATGCTTGCGGCACTACTACAGCCCCCGTTACGAGGGTGCCTAATCCTCCGCCCCCCCCCCTCCCCCTCCTTCGGAGGAACCTCGAGGTCCATGCCCAGCATTTCCGGGGAGGCTCGACCCCTCCCAATCCTACACTGTAGCTATGGAGGTGAGGACGGGTAGGGACGCCATCGCGTGCTAGTCCCAATGGGGAGGAATACTGTAGAAAAGATTGAGAAACGCTGGTCTAATAGTAAGGTTCTTCTGTTTTAAAATAAATACATTTTAGACACACCTACAAAGCATTTGTTACAAATAGCAAGACCTGAGAAGAAACCACTCAAACATGGGGAGAACGACAACTAGACCCCAAAAATGTCGTCATAGGGCCTCTTGCCGCTCCCCCCCCCCCTTTCCTGTAAATTCGTAGATCTACCCCTGATTTTACGGTTACTCAACCAAGGCCGTGAAGGCGAAGACCATACTAAGACTTTGTTTTAAGCATGAAGGGGGAGGGGCGGCCGTACCAGTAGCACGATGCTGGATCCGTACCTGGCAAAGCTCCCGATTTGGTTAAACGCCAGAGCACACTCAACCGTAGTTCCTCATCCACGTTCCTCATGTATTTCTAGTTTTACGTACGATTTTACGATTGTGTTTTCTATACCTATACATAAATTTACAGCTCTGTGCAGCAGAAATTAATTTGCGGGGGAGGATAACTAAGAATGACGCTCCTGACAAGGCTATCAATTAAGACACCGGCTAGGTCACGATGAAACAACTTTTGAATTTAGATTTCAGCTACAACTTACGTACGGGCCTTCGTCACAAGAAAATGGAGAGTAAAAAAAAAAAACCCAGCAGTTTTCGCGTACCCGCCGGGTTCGTACAACACGAGGCTGTGTGACAGCTACCGAGTTATTGACCAAGGCCCACATGACGCCGAAAATTAAAATTTGTGGTATCGTGATCTTGCTGGTGTCTTGATAGCTCTGATAAATTTAAAGCTATTTGTGCAGATTTACGCAGGTAATTATTAAGCATGACTATGTTGAAACCAAAACCACGTGAATACAATGGTTTAAAAGTGACAAGAAATACGGAGAAAATACACTCGATAATGTCTCGTAACTGCGCGAACTTTCTCAAGAGGACGAAAAAATGGTTCAAAGTAAGTAGGCTAACAGTTAACATGCGTTCGGTTACTAAAAGACATTTGGTCTCCGCATCAGTTGGGTGATATTGAACGCAGAGAAAGTATTCAGAGATGTTTCACAAAATCTATACCGGGGTTCTATTCGCTATCTTAGGGTGGCCGCACACCACAGTCGACAAAACGTCGCACGACCAGACGTTTTGCTGCATCCTGCAGACGTCTCCAAAACCGAATGAGCTGAGCGCTACACACCGGATGCGACGTTGTCGTTATGCGTCTTTAGGCGTCTCACGACAACAAAGCGAAGCTCCTGCTGGTTTCGTGTGACGGGGTCTCTCCACCAGATGCGACGTCTGGTGACGTTTCGTCTTGCAACGACGTTTTGTCAACTTTGGTGTGCGTCCACCCTTACAAGGATCGTTTAAGTCAATTATCCCTTGACTCCTTAGAACTGAGAAGGTTACATGCGGATCTTAACCTCACGTTTTCCATCTTATGTGGATTTCCCACTATAGACTCGAAAAATTTTTTTTCTTCTGCGTGAATACAGTAAAACTCGGGGTCACAAGTTTAAATTAGTCGTTTGTTGATTGTGGAAAATTTTATTTTGTTAACAGTCGTTAAAGCCTGGAATGCAATGCCTCGTGATGTTGTCAATGTTGATACTATGAACTCATTTAAAGCCAGGCTTCGATCATAGGATCTCTCACATTTTTGTCGAGATTCAAGTAGTTATTTTTAGCATAACGACGTTCCATCTATCTGGTGGCTGGCACATCTTGATTATCTTGAATTAGTTTTTTTTTAATTGTATAATTAGTTTTGTATTGTGTATATATTTTTTAATGGACAGAACATAAGTGGACGCTATAGTCCCTGTTCTCTCCCTTCCACATATTGGCGGAATAAAGTTTTATGATTATTGTTATTATTATTCGTGCTACACTTATATACGCAGCACTACATGTAGCACTGCGTGGATGTTTTGTAATATGTGAACGCACTTTGACTCACATACTCTCAACTATTTTCTCGTCCTCTTGAAAAAGTGTGCTCAATTAGCGGACGAAATATCAAGTGTTTTTTTTTTCTTTCTTTAAGTTTTTTTTGCGTTTATACCATTGTGTATTAACACTTTTGGCTTCATCAAACTAAGCTCGTGCTGAGCACTCACTACCATCAGAAGAAGTATTCGCACTGTTTGACGGTTTTAGCGATTAATCGCATTTCGTAATAATTGCTAAGGCTAAAAAACGCAAATTGGAAACAGTATTTTATCCAATTAAAATTAAAGTTGACAGCAACGTTTGCACCGGTTCAGCCATCCTTGTTTTGAT
The DNA here is from genome assembly GCA_023313725.1 of Lithobius niger. NCBI lineage: Eukaryota > Metazoa > Arthropoda > Chilopoda > Lithobiomorpha > Lithobiidae > Lithobius > Lithobius niger. Next base: position 84,673 of record JAHWFP010185047.1, on the reverse strand, counting down.
GATTTTTATGTTTTTCCCTCGAATTTTAATTACCAGCATATTCCGTTCAAATTTTGAAGACATTCGTTTTCTCCTACGTTTAGTTTGTTTCGTTTTTTTTTAGTCTCTTTCCGCATCCCGTACTAAAAGATGTGATACAACCGCCGGCAAAAAATAAAACACCACTAGGCTGATAGACAGCGTGCTCACGCCAGTATATATTACATCGTTTATAACAATTGGAAAGTATCTTTCCTAGAAAAATATAGTCGTAATCATCAGTTTTTGTTTTTACTTTTAGGGCGCTCGAACCCAAACTGGATTATCTGCCCCACAACGATCTGAGGGACAATCATGAGTAACGATAGTGTCTAACAATAATCCAAAGAATCAAAAGGTTGACAATGCCGTCGCTGATAAACGACCTACGCTGCCTCCATAACAGTTTTGAGGAGCACACCTCTGTGTAGCAGTCGTCACCAATTTCCAAAGTTGTAATCATTACCATTGAAAGTCAGAAGGTGGTAGCTTTCGTGAAGATAGGATTTAAATATTCTTGCTCACAGAACTTTTAGGCCTAATTTTTAGCTGCATTTTTAATTGAGTAAGCAGCAGCTGCAGAAAATTTCGTTACAGAGTAGGCCTATTCATTCATGAAATACGGAGTCGACAGTTCAAGTTACCATGGCTACGAGGAATCTTAAAACTATATGATGCAACCATGCAATTGTTTTCGTGTTGTGGTACAAATACATCGTCTGCTGTTTTCTTTCGTTTTATATAAACGGGTTCGTCATGCTGCGGTGAATTGAGGTTTCATATTTTGGATTGCCATCGCTAGTGTAAACACACTTTGGCCGCCATTTTGAAAGAAATTCACCCAAGCATTCTTTTTTTCAAATGAAGTGAATGTGTGTCGTTAAAGAAGGAAGTCTTTCTTTTTTTTTTACGGTTGCCTATCTTCCTGTAGTGGTGAATATGCGACAATCAAATGTTATTAATTCATTGAGCTACGTCGAAAAAGGTAGTAAGCGTAAGGAAGCAACAACGTTTTTTTTTTTTTGCCGTTATTTTTAACGTTCACTTAATTACAAGCAGCACGGTGTATATGCTTCGTCGGAATTTCTTAACTATCCAGGATTCCAAATTTACAAGTGCGTGTTAGAAGACGAATTCGAATAAGTAAATATTTTCCTTAATAATTGACTGATTTACATCAAATTCGAGCTCAACAATACTCTTGGGGTTTTCAAGCGATGTGGTAAATTTCATTCCAATCCGACCGTTCGTTTGGACTGTACCCAGGCTACAAAAGTGCAAACCGACCAACGTGACCGACATTTTGCAATTTGGTGCTATAGGCTACGCTTCGCTCGCTCGCTCCGCCAACCATATCATATATTCTCCCAAGATTAGTCTTTAAGGCTGAGTGTCGGCTTCGTTAATCCCTTGATTTGCTTTTTATTGTTTATTAAAAGAGATTAGAAAGATAATAAAAACATTAGAAAGCTTAAGAAAGATTAAAGACTATGGGAGCTGATCCAAAAGAAAATTGCAACAGTTTGCAATTTTTTTTTCTTCTATGCTTTACCGCATCACCATTCAAATCCAGAAACCGCCCAACCTTATTATACGGTATCCAATAAATACAGCAACGATTCTTCTGCCTAAGAAGTCGTACGAAATTTTACGGCATAATTTTATCACATAATTGCAGGCACAGCTCAGTTGTCATAACGACCGAGTTGCAATCCGAACCTCTACTCAAACCACGCCCTAATAAAGCATACACAAATACAATAAAATGCTCAGTGTGCTTTGTGTTTTTGCCTTATCTACGAACATTTCAGGAACAGCACAGATTGAAATCTGTGTTGAGCCAGAAATAACCAACTTTCTAAAACATTTGATTTTGATTTGGTTTGATGAAACTATGTTTGCCTACACAGCGAGCACAAACACTAAGACTTCAAAAGAGGATTCATGCTTGGAAAATTCTGCATTATACCATTTGGCTTTCCGTCCTGTTTACTTTTTTGATAAAACTCTCCGAGGGTGTAAGTAGAGGCGGGGGTGGGGGGATGAGGCTAAAAAGGGAGGAGGTGATGGGTTCACGTTAATTGTTTAGCGCACACCAATCGAGAAGTAAAGTGGTTTTTAACTTAATACATGTTCACATTTTATCTATAAAACCAAACAAGAGGCAGAACCATTTGACAGAGTTGTTAAGTTAGAAGATACGACAGAAATTGTTACAACAGAAATCGTTTCCTAATTCTCCTGGACTTGTTGGTTACCATGACAATTTTGGTGGCTCTACGGTCGTCCGTGTGAACCGGGAAAGTACACGCTAGCAACGCTACAGAATAAAACAAATTCAGCCTACTTTACTACCGTGAGAGTTTTTAAAGAAAATAAACACAGATACAAACCTATTTCCATTGCCTTTTGGATTTAAATGTCAGGCCATATGACATTTAAGTCCAAAAGGCAATGGAAATTGGTCTGCATCTGTATTTATTTACCACTTTTCGACCCCATTTGGCTTTCCGTCCTGTTTATTTTTTTTTTTTTGATAAAACTCTCCTCCGCTACAAATATGAAAACGTGAAAATTTGCTAATGGAAAAAAAATGTGAAAAATATAATAAAACAACTTAAATACGATGTGATGTTAAAAAAAGGAAAACCATGATGTACAAACTCAAGTGAAAGCAATCAAATTTTCTGCCAATATTGGGCCCGGCATTAGGTTAGAATTAGCACAAAATGGAATCATAGAGAAATTACAAATATTAGGCTACTTACTAGTAAACAAAAACTTTCAGTGAAGAATTGTGAAACAGACAAAAATTAGTGATGCAAAAAAGAAACGCAGGTAGGTACGCGAAGAATATGGAAAAACAATGAAAAGTAGGTTTGGGAAAAATATAAAAACAATGAAAAGTAGGTTTGCGAAAAATATAAAAACAATGAAAAGTAGGTACTCGAAAAATATGGAAAAAAAATGAAAAGTATGTAAAAATTGAAAAGTAAGTTGGCGAAAAATGCGAAATACATTGAAAAGTGGCACGCGAAATATGTGAAAAAACATGAAAAGAAGATACGTGAAAAATGTGGGAAAAAAGAAAAGTACATACGCGAAAAATGTGGGAAAAATGAAAAATAGGTAGACAAAAAATGTCAGAAAATAGTGAAAAAACTGAAAAATAGGATTGTGAAAAAAGTCGGCACATCCGGCATCAACCCTGCAATCTGTTAAATTTCATGCAACAACATAATTCGTGTATTAAAATAAACAATATCAGTTTTAACGATTTTCAAATATGGCGCCCGAAAAATTAAAAAAAAAACAGCAACATTTCTCAATGGAAGATGTAAATAAAGGCAGGCACTATTTTTCGATCCCTGCATTCAGAAAACTTAAAAAAAAATGTGTTAAAAAAAGATAGTAATAATAGGTCCTATTGAACTTGTAACGTTGAAATCAATAAAGCAGTTCTGAATATCTTTGTTTTTGATGGTTGTTTTGCCGTCGTTTAAATTGTATTTTTCTTGATAATATGGTCTACCGAAAAGGCATGCGAAAGAATGGAGAACATGGCACGTGCCAGAAATGCTCCATTGTGTGCGTGCCAATGTCATGTACGTACTAAGGAGATGAAGAATGCATTAAAGTCAAGATTGAAAGTTATTGAAATCGGAAAAAAAAATGTTTGTTGGTTTGCGTTATTCGTACTGTACTATTAATGTTGAATAATCATTTATTTATTTATTTAAAATCACAAATAGTGGAATAATACAGAAGTAATTAAAGGCTTCTATGCGTTTATTTCTGTTTTTTATCCGCACGGTTGGTAAGAACACTTAGCTTCAAAAATCTAGATGATCTAAGAGCGACTGAACGAGGCATGTATCTGATATGATCAAGTGGAGAGAATACCCGGTGCTTTGCAACCAATATGTTCAGAACTTTACAAAGTATACATTATAACAATGTATTGCAATGGTAGAAGTATACCATTGTCGGCATTCGAATGATTTGGTTATAACAATGCTAGTCGGTTACGTCCAAGTTCACGGAGATAATCTTTGCTACCGTGCAAACAACTATTTTCGTATCAGTTCCTTTTTCTTCATCGAATCTAGGGCGCTAATCCGAATCTTATTCAAATGCTGTGTCGCGTATGTAGCCACCACATCATAAGTACGAATAATTTTTTTTTTTAATTTCGGAGCCGGGTAGTTGAATGCATCTTCAAATAATTACATAGTACGTGGAGCACACTTTAAGTGGGACGCCCTTATCACTGTAATTCTTAAGTGTGACGCCCTTATAATTCTTCTTCTCCCTTCACCAATCAAACGTTGACGAAGCCTATACGCTAGCAAATCAATGATGACAGAAGAAATTAAGTGTAATGCTACTAATTTTCGGATGATGGATGCATATAACGGTACAAATGCGAAATATAAAATAAGATTTTTGTGAATAAAGAATAAATCAATGAACAAACAGTCTACATTAAAGGATGGCCTCGTGTGAAGAAAAGATACAAAATTACAGAAAGAAAGAAAAGATAACTTCCCCGTCAGTGACTCGAACTGACGACTTCGCCCATACTACGCTGGGTGTGCAACCCTTCCGTTACTTCGGTCCGAACTTAGCTGTTCAACCTTTCTCAGTGGCGATCTTTAGGTCACAACCGTACATAAGGATGGTAAGCAATGTTTATAGATTGCTTTAATATAGATTAACGATTGTCTGTATAGCCTTCAATGCTGGTGGTCACATATGCATACTAACGAGAATGACGGCATTTACGAAGAACATTTTAATATTTTTATGCTATATACTATTACTGAGTTTCGGCTATTAGCCGATTAAGATGAGGCTAAAGCATCTTTATCCATTGGAATAAACTTCCATTTATCTTTACAAGTTTTACATAAATTACCATCGGTACAGACTCGAATCTCTTTCCGTTTACGTTAGCATTTAGATGTCAGCGCGCCAGAGTGGGGAATTGAAGCCACGACCTCTGAAATCAGTGGTCAAATCTCTTTTGTTTTGAGTGGTGGCGGTCCGATATCGTGAGATCAATTTTCCGCTCAAGCAATCCGAAATATAGGTCCAAATACCAACAGCATTAAAGGTACATTCCTCCCGGTTGGTTTTCCTGTATGTTTCAGTTTTGCAACATTACTTCAGACAGTGCAAATAAATGTTGCAAAGGCATTCATTTTCCTATTTTTCCCCTCTTGAGAAACGGTTTTGGCACATTTCACGCTAACCTACGTAAATGTTGCAAAAAGCTATTTCGCGCAGGATGCTCGAATATAGTGAGTAGGTATGTCCTTTTAAGTTTTTCATCTGTATTGGTTTAATATTAAATTAATAAGTCCATTTAGTTTTTCCGTGTCGCAATTATTATATTTAATTACGACACGGAAAAACTAAATGGACTTATTAATTTAATATTAAACCTATTCAAATTTACAAGCAAAACATAAAAGTGAAAAAAAAAAAATTGCATTATCCTACCTTTGATGAGGGCGGTGCCAGTAGCCAGCGCGTGTCGGAACGGGTGCGCTATCCGCGCGCCGTGACTCGCACGTGCGCTGTATCCAGCACTGACTGGCTCCAACAGTTGTCTGAGCGTCAGATGCGCGCGTTCTAACGCTCGTGCCCGGCTGGAAGGCGGCGCTAGCAACCAGAAGCACCATCTATCGATTGCTCTCTATACTCACGTCAAAACTAAGAAAAACCTCCGTATTACAAACTGGATTAATGGTATGGAGCAGAGATGTGAGTTGAAGTCGTCGTAATGGGGTTGTGGGAAAGAGTCGAGGGCCCAGAAAGCGGCGAATTGCATAAGTAGGAATTGAGTTTGGCTTCTACAGAACGTAGCTATTGCATCTTTTACCGTTACCTGTGGACCACCCTAATTTAATGGTAGGGAACATGGGATAAACAAATGCATAATGTATTTTTTATTTGTTTGTAAAATGTAAAGTACTTCAAAGGTTATATGGCGTAAGCCACCAGTAAGGAGCAAAAGGTGTACTGGATAATAATTAAAAGAATTAGCGACGTTTCGGAACATATTATGCCGTCTTCAAACAAATTGAAAGTTAACGTTGGACAATATCAAGGGACGAAAAAACCGGTAACCGACGATTACTGTGGTTTTGCCAAAACATGTCGGCAAAAGATCGTACCTTACCACCACAGCGGTACTTTCTTCACAGTTCAACTATAATTTTCGATTGTAAGTCGTCCATCTTCATCAAGAAGCACTTGCAAAATTCGGTTTTGTGATGCTTCTGATGAAGATGGACGTCTTTCCATCGAAAATTCAAGTTGAACTGTGGTGTCATAGTGTGATCTTTTGCTGACATGAAAAATAAGGAGAAAAAACATCATAACTGGTTCACACATGGAGTCAGTGGTTTAAGGTAGGAATGCAAGGTAGCATACCAGGTAACCTAGGGGCCCAGATGGAGGGGGGGGGGGGGGATTGTCTGGGCTGGAAAACCTTCGTAAACATGACGACCAAGGAGCGAGCCACACTGTGCAGAGGAGCTTGGATTCTTTCGTGCAGGAAAGCTCGTCGAAAAAGTTGATAAATAACCTATTGTAATATTCATTACAATTTCGTAAAAAGTAAGTGCCAAGTGGACGGAATATGGGTCGTTTTAGGAGACAGCAAGACAATGTGTCAGCCGTTTACTCATACCGATTTCGCATTGGTAAATTCAAGCGGCCGGGCCGGACTGGGGAGGGCCGGCCAGTGCCAATCGGGGCCAGTGCTGGTCCGGCCTGGCTGCTTTTGCGTTGGTTAATTCCACGGCTCGCTGATCACGATTTACAGCACCGCCACGTGTCGGCTTGTGGTATTTGACACTTTCCACTTTATGCCGCTACACTGCAGCACCATTCATAAACCATTCTGATTTAAGCGGCGCCGGCCGGCTCTATTCTAATTTGATTTCGCGTTAGTTAATAAAGCGGTCTTGGCCGTGCCTGGCGTGGCCAGCCTCACACCATTGGTGTGAGCCGGGCCGGCTCTCGAAATACCGGCGCGGACTAGGTCGGCCCGATTTCGCATTGGTTAATAAAACGGTGCCCTCCTTGGCACGGCCAGGGCCACTTGAATTTACCAATGCGAAATCGGTATTAGGCCAATACTTGCTAATTTTGTAGGGTGGGTTCACGTTGAACGTGAACGCCTGTCTGGCCAAATGATAACAATAGAAAACTAGCTATACCCCCGGCGTAACATACGCCCGTCTAGCTGGTTTCTTGCATGCGCGAGTGAAATACTTTACTGAGCTTATATAAACAGAGTAGCCATCAAGTGCAGGTCAAAGACGAAACCACGTCGTTTCGGTTCCTAGCTCGGAACCATTTTCAAGTGTAGGATTTAAAACATGTCTAACAACTTTCGAATTGTGCCGACTTTTATTTAACCTTAGTATGGGACCTTACATCCTAAAGACTTGTAAGGTTTATAACCATTATTAACCTGTTCTGCTGTTGCTTTATTAATTTTTAAGTTGTTTGAAATTTTGTAAACCCGTCACTTGATTACGGCTCCGAACTAGAACCCGAAACGTCATAATTTCGTCTTTCACCTTCACTTGATGGCTACACTGTATATATTTTTCAATACTTTACTGGTCAGCACGAATTGAAAAGGGCCGCAGATGGGTCCTTGTTCCTTCTTCGAACACCCCAGCCCCCTCATTCCCCCATTGTGTGGTCTCATTTCCCCTTCTGCAGCCTGTCTTTTACCCCTGTTCCCCACTCCAATTCCCTGCCTCAGTTCTCCCTCGCCCCCCCCCCCATTGTGTGGTCTGAATACCTCCTTCCCTACCCCCTCCCTTCGAACCCCTGGTGTTTGGTCTTCTAAGGGAAGTGAATAGCGTCCTCTCACTTATTCCCCCTATTCCGTGGTCTGTTTACCCCTATCCCTCCTCCCAAACTCACGGCCTATCTTGGGCGCCACACATTGGCCGTGTCAGTATGGCTCAGCGGTAGGACCTCGTCCTTCGATTTCAAAGGTCGTGGGTTCGATTTCCCACTCACGCAGTCTAACATATAAGTCCAAAAGGCAACGTAAATAGGTTTACTTATTGGGTTTGTTCCGTCGTATTTATCCGTATTTATTTAACCCGTCTTGAACCCATTGGATTTCCGTCCTGTTTAATCCCATTTTGCTTCACACCTGAATAGCCGTTTTCCGAAACGTAACGGTAGCGAACTGTCACAGGTCAATGATTGAATAGCTTCACCTGCCAGCCCGAGTGCTTAACAACAGAGCTACGTTCTGACACCCTGGATTGCTGGAGCAATCCCCTCCCATTTACTAATATCGAAGGCTGCAAGGTAGAATCGGACTCGAAGATTGACAGAACACCTCCTTCCGCGCTACCAAACCGCAACCCCCCCTATCCCGATTGAGTCCTACAATCCTACATGACGTATCAACTTGATCGCAATTTAATTAATTGGCCGAGTGAGCGATACGATCGAGGTCCCTCTTTAACTTGGACAATTTTGCATATTTCTCTGTCTGTGTTTCTTTGTTCCTCAGTTACGGCCGAACGCATGAACTAATTCTAATGAAATTTGGTATGGAGTTATTCTTTGCTATAAGGCTGAACAATGCTTGTACTTGATTTGATTTTGCGATGGTATAATTTCGTTTGGCGTGGGGGGGGGGGGGGCGAGGAAATTCGAGGAAATTCCCTGTGCAGAAATCACAAGTAGAGCACAGGGCACAAATCATATCAGTGAAGTGGTTACGACAAATATTAGGAATTACATTTTCTTCTTGAAGTGGGGGGGGGGGGTTATGAGCGATTGTGCACTGTTCGCAGAACAACTAATTATTCTGTACAACAAGTTCCGCGTAATTGAATTAAATTAAAGCAAGCATGTAAAGTTAGGCTAAACTTTAATGTAAAATGTGGGATAAAACCACTAGTTACGTTTATTTAGTGTTGTTTTATTGTGGCGTGACAAAGATTTCCGCTTGGATTTCTGCAGCTAAATTGTCCCTCTTTTCATCATGTGGCAGATAACCCGGTTTGGGTTCGTGTTCCCTAAAAGTAAAAACAACCAACAAAATGCTGTACCTCTGCTTTTAAGATTGATTGGTAATTACGCCTCCCTTAAATCCCTACACCAGCAAAAGTCATACTCCACGATTAAACTATAGCTCTCCGAAAAATACAAGCTTTATGCACTGCATGGAAAAAAAATTTTCCGTCTAAGCTAGTCACTAGTCATTAGTAATTAGGCAAATATAACGTTATTTTACTCTTTTTTTTCAGTAAGAAAACGTTGAGCTGTATGACATTTATGCTGTCAGACGACCAAAGTCTCCCGATTTCAATCTATTCTGTCACATTTTTATTTGTCCTCAGGTGCCTGAAAACAGCCAAACTGCTTTAGCTGAGAGACACATAATTGTCTAGTGGTCGCCATGCTCATTTACTTATCCGGATAGGATGGACGTTAATGTTATCGTTGAATCTTGGCGGGTTACACACTAGCGTGTGTCTTAATCTGTTCTAACTTTTGTATGTACCCGGAAATACTTAACAAAGAGTTTTAAAGTTTAACTGAAACCGTGCTTGAAACTTGAAAGTTTGTAGGCTTAATCGATCGCTTGCTCGCCGTTACGCCCCCGGCTATTAGGCATAATTAGATTTGAATCCGTCAGACAATAATGAGTATATCTTGCATAGGTGCGCTACACATTCCAAAAGAGATGAAAATAATAATTGGTCTAGACATTTCCAAAGCCCAAGACTATTAAAATGTATTAAAGATTTATTATTTTCGTTCTATTAGCTATTAACCAACTTGTTCGATTGCAATAACCAACTTGATCTTACCTCCGCAGATCTCGACTTCGAACAAACCGACGGAAAATTAATAAAATAATCTTGTTTACTTATACCACGCGCCATGGCTGTTTGCTGTGACGTGCATATCACATGACTGGGCTAGTCCAATCAGACGGCCAAACAGCCGTTGTTCTCGTTCGTCATTGGCTAACTCATGGTGACGTCAGAGCAAACAGCCATTGCGCTCGCATGGTTTAGTTTGTGACTATTTTTTCCCCGTCTGGCCCAATTATGTTTTTAATAAATTTCCTAGAAAACCGAAGTTAATCTAATGAATTCCAATGTCTTTCAATTTGTAGGTTAACAAAAAGGAAAACAACATTCTTTGGTTTTTCAACACGCTGTACGTAATCACATGATGAAATGCATTAATTTTTAAACTACCGGTATCTAAAAATACACGTCTACGCCATTGCGACAGGTCTTCGGCAAAACAATAACAGAGTTCGTGCAGAAATTCTTCTGGACATTTCCAGGAGTTTTTCAAGGATTTGTAACCAAAATTCAAGGAATTATTCAATTTGTTTAATCAACATTCTGAGATTGAAAGAGTGAGGAGTAGGATGCTTTGTTGTCTAAAAAATAGTGGTGATTGGTCGACTCCATAATTTTCATCCTTGGCACAATAATTTAAACGCAATATTTCTGCCCTCACATGCGGGCCGTCATCAGGCAAATAAAACACTGCAAAAAACATATTAACACTGTTACAATCTTCATAAAGAAAACCAAGGTCTATTTTTCTATTTTAAGCTTTGAGGACCTTTTTTTATGAAGATTGTAACAATATTGCAAATATGCAATATTTCTGCCCTCACATGGCACATAATCAGGCACATAAAACACTACAAAAAAACATATTTGCAATACTGTTACGATCTTCATTTAAAAAAAAAGTTTTTTTGCAGTGTTCTATGTGCCTGATCAATGGAGTAAAAAGCACGGTAACATATAATGTGAAGGCAAACCAAGCAGTACTACATAAAAATACAAACAACGTTTCGAAAATTATCAATTTTCTTCTTCAGGTTAGCAATAAAATTAAAGCATGACAAAAGCCACTAAGTCAACCTATATTAAAAGCATAAAACAGACATTTAAAATGGTGGTTTTATTCCGTTTTAAATGTCTGTTTTATGCTTTTAACATAGGTTGACTTAGTGGCTTTTGCCATGCTTTAATTTTATTACTAACCTGAAGACGAAAATTGATAATTTTCGAAACGTTGTTTGTATTTTTATGTAGCACTGCTTGGTTTGCCTTCACATAATCTATGTGCCTGATGACGGCCCCCATGTAAGGGCAGACATATTGCGTTTTTCAATTATTGTGCCAAGGACGAAAATTTATGGAGTCCACCCATAATCACCACTCATTTTTTAAGGACTAGTAGCCAACAGTCAAAGTGTTTTTCAAGAACCTGTAACCAACACTGAATGATTTTCGTAACCAATATTAAAGGAGTTTTTCAAGGACTTGTATTCAAAATTCAGGGGCTTTTACAGTCGTGATCAATCTGAAGGGTTCATAAATATTACAATTCTTTTAAAAATGGGAAATTTAAACAAATTCTTGCAGATTAATTTGGTATTCAATCTGTATGTATAATTCGCTTAGGTTGGGATGCACACAGCAAACTCATTATACACGCAGCAAACGCATCATGGACACAGCAAACTCATCATGCACACAGCAGACTCATCATGCATTTAGCAAACTCATCATGCACGTAGCAAACTCATCAATGAAAGAGAGCGAGTGAGATCATTATTGGCAGCATGAGCAGAGATGCGGGAATTCAGACCACACAATGGGGGGAATTCGAGGGGTTGGGGGGGGGGCACGCAGAACCCAGATACACCGGCGTATGTTATGCCAGGGGCACAGCCAGTACCTTGCTAGTATGTAATAAAAATGCTGTTAAACCTGTACACGTCCCTAGACAGGACGTATTCAGTTCTTGACCACCTCAGGGTGGTACCTTATGCATTTCTTAGGTATTCACAACTATGGTAAAAAGTAGTTTTCCGTAGTTAAAAGTGTTGTTTGGTTAACCCAACTAGTAATCAAGTTTCACCTCAACAGGACCTGCGGGAATAGATTCTGCGCTCGGAGTAGCACCATTTTCATGCCATAATAGAGCCCTGGATATTGGATATTTCTCCCCAGCCTTCCAAAGACCTGTCACATTGTCTTATATTATCTCTATTCAACAATTTGTGTGTTGATGTACTACAATAGCGTGCAAGGTACCCCCCATGGAAACCATTGTTACATCCCAACAGTACATGCACACGTTGCATCTGCCATAATAATCCATCCATGATCCCGACCAGAGTAACACTGCTTTATTTACTACTATTCAAAATTTGCTTTTAGTTTACCCCACAGCCCAATTTAATTCACACCAAGTGCCTTTTCATCGTCTAATTGTCTAGCGTCAATTTAGCCAGCTTATTTGTGTTTAGCAAGCGAGCTTTTATAACATCCACAATCCAAGTACCAAGGAAACTGTGTTACGTCAACTCTATCGTTACCACGCTATTCATCGGTCCAATACTCCGCCACCAATCGCCATATTTACATCCCCGCAGATTTGGTGCATCGGCCGGGAAACAAACCCGGAACACCTGATCCGTCCCCCCCCCCCCCTCAATCCAAAAAAATTCTACTTAAAACTTTTCCCGTTAGGTAGAAGTCACAAATGCTTATTTGTAATAACTTATACAAACTTTTATAGCTCATTGAAAAAAAAAATATTTCCTAACATTACAAATATATCAAGTATTCGAAAGAAGAAAGATTTTTTTGGCGTCAGCACATTTTTGAAAATGGTATAAATACACAATTTACGCAAGAAAGAAACAAAAACAATGGGAAAAAAAGCAATTAAGCCATTGTTCGCCATTGATGTTTTAATGGTTCAGATGAATGGATGGTTGCTATGCTCGCCTTCCAAGACGTAACCCTGCTTAATTACGCTAATGAGATGGGGGTGAATTAATGAGAATGGTTTGGGGACATGATGAGGATAATGGGGGGGGGGGGGGGATCGGTAGGAGCGATTTCTAGTGATGGCATAAATGCGACTTACTTCTGTCTTTGGTTGGAACGGAATCAAAGAAGAACGATATTGTTATCAATAAGACTTTTTTTCAGGCTACAAACTGGCTTCCGGTTCAGGCCAAGGATTAAACAAAGGAAGCGGCCATGTTACGGAAAGGAGGTGGCCAAAAGTCCGGGACTAAAAATGGATTTTAAAACTAGACAACGAACGTATGGTGTGAAGAGGAGAGGGGGGGGAGTTACTTCCCTCTCTTCCGTATAACACATCGTAAGCCTAGTAACGTATGCTACCAAGCAATCCTAATTATTACGTAATTTTTATAGGCGTAATGAGCAGTCAAATTACTAATTATTTTTTTCAACTGTTTCCGTCAGACTAATATTTTTTTCCCACTCATCGATGGAAACTAAGGATTTTAAAATGGCCTTTCTTGGAATTAAATTTAGAACAAATAACTTCTGGAAAACGAACTTTCGAGAACAACGTGTGTGATTAACGCTTCAGCACTTTTCAGACAAGAGCTTTAGAGCTGCTCCGTATTAGATGCACTTATTTCTAGCAATTACGAATCGCCCTTAATTAGGAACGTCGTTTTTTTCCCCTCGCCCTTAATTCAAAGCAGAGCTCTTTGCGAGTATTTGTTTTCTCAAACCGTATAATGAGGCTCCAACTTCACCGAAGAGCATTATTGCAGATCCTCGAATTTGTCAAAAAATTTAAGACGGGATAAAAACAACGATTTTCAATTTGTAATAAATAGTAACGCCACAAAATGAGTTCTTGAGCCGAGCGGTATAGCTGGCTTAACAAATACACCCAAAACCAAAACTGGTATAAGAGAAGCCTCCTAGTTTCCAAAAAGTGCCGGCCTTTGCAGGTATCATTCAACCAGAAAAAGGCCGCCAAGGCTAAGCCTATTAACCAAGTTAATCGCACCGAACAATACTTTGTAAGTTAAATGAAAACTTGAACATTGTTACTCGGCGTAGCAATCTTCAAGTTTTCGTTAACGTCAATATATTATTCGGCGCGATTAAGTCGGCTACCTTGGTGGCCTTTCCCTGGTTGAATGACAGCACTACCTTCAAAGGTCGGCCCTTTTTGGAAACTTGGCGGCTTCTCTTATACCAGTTTTAGTTTTGGGTGGATATCACATCTTTCATAGGACTGTGAACGTACAAAAGGTCACACCGTCTTATGTTCATCTCGATCTTTTTTCCTCGACGAATTTTATGTCTATAAATTTGCCATTGTCAATTTGCCATTGCCAATTTGCCATTGTCTAATTAGCCTTTACATCAGCCAGACTGACACGGTTTGGTTTATTGTAGGTTCATGCTTCACATGCTTAAGTTTCTTCAATCCATTTCTTAATTGTACACACTGCCTCACAAACGCTGATTTTCGTTCGCTCAATCAGCGCGTCCCCCTTCAGTTGCTCCTCCCGACGTTAATGATAATCTACGCAATGAATAATAATAATAATAATGTAGGTTCGTTGCAAACGCAATGGCAAGGACCTGGTGGTCACTAACTACCATCCGATGTTAAAAACTAAAAATTTTTAAATTGCAAAAGTTTAAGAGTTTAAAAGTTTAAAACGATGATGATGGCTCGACTGCATAGGAAGGGTAGATGGTATTGGGTTGGGGTCACGAATGCGTTACCACCAAAGTTAGACCTACCAGGGACACAATGGTCCCCGATGGCATCGCCAAACGTGAGGGATAAGTGAGGGGGAAAGCCGGGTATCATTGAAGCTGGATTTGCTCACTCTCATTTCCATCTTAAACAAAAAAGTCACAACTGCGGCTGCAACAGCAAGGTTTGATCTCGGTGTCCAACGTTTAAGCAAAAATTTTGATACTAATTAGGTCTAAATAGGATACTGGTTTGTAAACTTCAGATCAATTTTATCCCATAAATTAACGGCAGGTGTCATGCACCGGACGATTACGCACTGCGACGCAGTCACAAAAATCGCATGGCAATGCATTTCAGTCACGAGCGATACGAAGTAAAGCAAAGGAGTTCTCATCTGGTGTCTGTCACCACGATGGCCTTTATGCCCATGTTGGCGCCCGACTTCAAATTTTCCAGATGCATTCGTATTTCCTATTTACTGATTCATGTTTCGCAGAGCGATTAAATTGGCTAGGTGTTTCGATATTTTGATGCTCAAATATCAAATTAATTAAACATAATAAAGTGTGTCAGACGTCATTAATTAATCACACAACATTAACCGCACACTTATCGTCATTGATCAAGACGACAAGAATAAAAAGCCAGCAAAGTCCACATACAGAAAACAAACGACGTTTTGGGGAAAAAATTAATAACATAGAACTCACAGCAAATCATGGGAGACCAAACCTCGAGTCGATATAAATTAAATATAATTTACCTCGAGTAAATATAATTAAGTGTTGTGTACCATCATTTTACTGATGATAAAATACGCGTTTACTTAGAATTAAACACATTACATTTTGGAACACGGATTTGGCGATATGAAATCATCTGTTTTTTCTTATTTCGTAATTTTATCAGGGAATTGTTTGGAGGATTTTTTCAAGGGATTTTTTTCAGGAGATTTTTTTTCCAGGGATCCTTTTTCCTGGGATTTTTTTTTCAGGGGATCTTTTTTCCAGGGCACCATTCTTCCGGGGATCTTTTTTCCGGGGACTATTTTACCGGAATTTTTTTCTGGGGATTATTTTTCCAGGGATTTTTTTTCCGGTCCCCCCAAACCTCGTCTTTCAAACGCAGGAACGAAGTGAAGCCCACAACGAAATTTCTTCAGTATATTAGACTCAGTATACGAGAAGATATGAATGCCCACATTCCATAAGTCGATTTGGGGGGGTGGAGGGGACTGAGTTTAGTATAATGAAGAAACTTCGTTGTGGACTTCACTTCGGTCCTGCGTTTGCAGGAAGAGGTGTGGTCTCCCATGATTTTCTGTTTTGTCAGTATATCTGCATGGGTTCTACATTATTAATTTTGTTTTAATTTTAAAATTTAATGTTTTATTGCCTTTATGGATGCTTTGCTTTGGCATGATGTGTTTTATTCTGTTCGAAGGCTGGCCGCACACCAAATTAGACACTTGTTTCACGACAAGACGTTACGAGACAATATTTAATTTGGTGTGCGGCCACCTTGTGTTTAACGAGTGTGCAGACAAAAGGAGCGTCGCCTTGTTGTCGTGAAACGCTTACAGACGTCTCGCGACAATGTCGCATCCGGTGTGTGGCGCTCAGCTCATTCCATTCCTATGGTTTTGGAGACGTCTACAGCAAGTTGAGACAGGTTTCGACAAAATGTCCTGTCGCGAGACCAAGTGTCGCGTTGGGTGTGCGGCCAGCCAGCCAGCACGACAAACGACGCTAGTTTCGTGTGACGGGGTTCTCTCCACCAGATGCGACGTCTCGCAACGTTTCGTCTTGCAACGACGTTTTGTCGACTTTGGTGTGCGGCCACCCTTACGATGCTTGAATGCTGATTTTTAATGCACTTGAAAACGGAGTGCTACATATCCCCAAAACATGGTTTGTTTTTTTGTAGTATGTGCACTTTGCAGGCTTTTTAGTCTTGTTAACTAGTTGCAGTGCTACTTTCTCTATAACTATCGTTATTTATGTTGTTAAAATCCTCAAGAGATTTATCGATGGCTGGCTGCGACAGGAGACTGAAAACCATGGTGGTGGTTTTAACCCCCAGCCAACCCGGATTCGTTAACTTGCCTGACTACTGCTTAAATAATGTGCTGGCGAGTGGATAAAAAATCTCGCGGATAAATTTGCTGCTGATGTCGTTTATCTCGATTTAAAGAAAGACATTTTTTCCTAGAGCACAAATTGGCTAGAAAATCACAAGAGAACGTCTGGCACTCTCTACAAGAAAGCAGGTTAACTTCTCTCTGTCCACCACGTTTTAAAGGATGTTGTTGTTCCGGCTTCCAAACTAAAAAGATGTTTTGTTTTGTTTTGGGCTTTTCTTCTGCTTTGTATTGTAAGTCATTTAAAAAATGTCCTTCATCTAATAGGCTTGTTTTGCCGATTTGTCGAAACTGCCCTGTGGTTACTAAAACGTCGATGATTTTAGCTAGTTAAAGAGAACTTTCATAAAAGAATACATTATTCTTTCTTGTAGCGTGTATCTTAATTTTATTTAAATTATAGTGAATTTTTAACGGATTTTTTTTGGTGTGTGGGGGGGGGGGGGGGGAAGGATTCACATCAGACTCGTTCTTGTTACA
>JAHWFP010185047.1:38422-50744 GCA_023313725.1 Lithobius niger | reverse complement strand
TGCCAGTCAGTAACGCCCTGGGCAGTGTAGAAGACTACCAAGTTTCTTCTACCAGGCATCAGCAGTTTTGGGATCTATTCTGCCCGATATCTTGGCCCCTGCCACGAGCGGAGGTTTCCTAGTTCGAATCCTCGAATTTTGCTCCTCCTTTTCTGTTGTATCTAAATCGTCTGCTAACGATCAAAATTGAGCTTATTTATCTATAAGAGCATTAGTTTTCTATCGATGACTCTCAGACTTTAATTACTTTTTTATTTACTGTCGTGCTGCCTGCTGTGTTCAACAGTTATGTACATTTCCCTTTGTAGGGAATAAATTGCAACAGCTTTAAAAAGGTCACTTAATGTAATATACAGATGTAAAATTGTCAGAATTCCGCGGTAAGCTGCATTCCACCTGCAACATGCCAAGAGACGACTTTTCCTCGTAACAAAGGCAGTAAATTCGGATGCGGAACGTGAGAACTAAATTAGGCGTTATTAAAAGTTTAAAACAGAAGTATTCTCAGACAGAAGGGCTGTTTACTGAAACAACACTCAAACGAGTACATACATAAATTTTGGGGACATCGTGAACTTCTGTGGCGATTATTAGTTCGTACAACTGCTCCTCAACATCAACGCCACAGCTAAGGGACAAGTTGGCAATGTGACATGGGGTCAAGCTACGGGTTAGGGTAATTCCAAATTAAGGCACAAAGTCAGAATAAGGCACAAAGTCGTGATTCAGTTCTAATGATGTTTTAATTATTAATTTGAGCGATGATCAGCCCAGGCTAGACTGATTTATGGGGGTGACTCTTCCCTTAGCCTTAAATGGAATGCCATAAATGTTTGGCTTACTCGGGATCAGTTAGGACGATGATCCATTTTGGGCTATTATTTGGTTGGAATGGTTAATTTTGCTGTTTCGGGGTTGCAGTGTAACACTGGCAACAGGCTTGGTCCGGGTTGAAAAAGTTGAGGGAATTGGGACAAAAAGGAAATATTTCTAATTAAAATAGCCGAAACTACCTGTGGATGTGGGTTGATGGGAGGTTCGTCGCGCATGAATTCTAGATTTGCATCTAATTGTTGGGAGCACCAGGCAGAAGACCAAGAGAGCTCGAGTCCTTACAATGGATGTCACACGATGAACAGGCAATTCATACGCTATATATTGTTACAACAATTGATCACATAGCATCATTTTAACTAACAATGAATACTAACCTGACCTAACTACAAGAGATTAGCTATAAAATCAATTTACACATAATCACCACCAGCGGGTGCTAAGTAACGAAGTTTCGTAGCGAGATCCGGCCAGCTTGTCTGAACGGAAAAAAAAAATGCTGCCCTACAGCCGGGTGTTGATATTGTTTGTTACCTTACAACCCTTTGGCATCAGGTGTATCAAAACGTATTTCGTATTTCGTTAATGGAATGCACACAGGGGCGTAGCGAAAGGCACTTGGTTGCCAAGTCAATTAGGTTGGAAAATTATAGTGGCGGATCCAGAAAAGTATTTTGGAAGGGGTGCAGTAATCACAGCTAGAGAGTCGGGGGGAGCCCTGAAACCTTCCTCAGCGAGGCCCGAGGTAAAGCACAAGAAGCTGAAGGCTTTTACGTTATTTTAGTGCCTATTTCTGGCTTCCCGTAGCATGTTGGAATCGTATCGTCAAGCAGATTTCTGGTGTATCTCGAACGTTCTTCAGCAAGTTTCGTAAAAACTTAACTGTGACTAAATTCTGTTTTTTTCTTACACATTTTTCTTACACATTGAAATTCATCAATTTCAGTTTAAAAATAATTGTCCAACGACCTCGTTCGGGCTCACTTGGGTAGCTCTGCCACCACGCTCGAGATGTGATGTAGAAAAATGATACAAGAAGCGGCCGTGTTGTTTCAAAACGAGCGAAATTGGCAGTAATAGCAATTTGTTTTTCATTTGTAATTATTTTCTGCATTCTTCACAGTGACTAGAAGAACTTTCACTACTTTTAGAAATTAGTGCATGGGGCCACTAGTCTTAGAGATCGGGGTCCCTTACCGCCGCTACTAAATTCTGTAGCCGTCCAACGGAAAAACCGAATATCTCCGAAAATATTTTATACAGGAAATTCATCCTCGAACTCTTGGATTTCATGAACCAAAGTTCCCTGGGATAAAATTTCAGCCAAATGAAACCGAAATGCGAACGTTATCTGTTTTCCCAACAGACAAGCTGAACGTGTTTTGCCTTGAGCAATTCATGAAACCTAGATCCCCAAGCTTTGTTTATCTGTTCCCTTAAGGTAGTTATTTCAGAATTGTTCAGTTGCAGCAAATGTCTTATTTTGTATAGTTATGCTAGATTTTACTATTGACTTCAGATCTTTTTCTTTTTTTTTGGGGGGGGGGGGGGTACTTCCTTGCATCAATCGCGTCTTTCATGAGCTTCTTATATTAAATAAATATACATAAATAGCTGTAAATTATATAAATGAAAGAGGGAAAACAAGCCGAACAGCGAAAAACCAGAAATAACGTAGTACCAAACCACCTTCATGCACTTACGTTTCGTCGGAGTGGCATGACCCGGATTCGAACTGGCAACCCCGTTCGTCCCCAAATCACTGACATAGCGCCTTTATCGCTATGGCCGCTACTCAACTGGCGTAAAGATGACTCATTGCACCCGGAATTAAGGTCACAGCAGTGACCAGGGCTCCATACGATTGAGAATGCTTGCAGCCATACGCAATGGAGAAATACATAAAAATAGGTTTGTACTTTGTTGTACAAAGGCCTATTTCTTTATTTCCGGTGGAAATATTCATATGTAAGTGATAAAGACCGAGTCAGGGGATGAGGTGAGTGAGTGAGCGAAGTGAATGATATTCTGCTTTTGTTTGCCTGTGTGCCCTTGATCGAGCTTTTGTATTTATTTATGTTCCTTCTCCATCTTTATGCCAGTGGAAGAGCGGCCATAGCGATAAAGGCGCTATGTCAGTGATTTGGGGACGCATTGGGTTGCCAGTTCGAATCCGGGTAATGCCACTCCGACGAAACATAAGTCCATTAAGGTGGCTTGCTGTACTACGTTATTTTTCGCTTTCTGGCTTGTTTTTATCTTTTCCTGCTTATATTGGTGAAAAGAAAAAGGCAATGAAGTTGGAAAGTTTTGACTTTTTTTTTTGTCCGTCCATCTTATCCGTATACCCCGTCTTTTTAAAGGCATTTTTTAGGGGTAGGAGAAGGCGTGAAATCCACAATCGGCTTTACCTCCTAGGTTGTAGAAATTGTCCGCCACGTGCCGCCCACTTCGGACAACCGCCATTAGCAAAGTGGGCGTTGCGCGTGCAGAACGTGCCCCGCGAGCCAAACGCCGTAGGTCACGTCGGGGGTCAGTAAGGCATTCGCTAAGGCAACGAGACGGACTGGTCTTGAAACACGGGAAACCACAAGGCCGTCGTGATAAACTGACCCACACACGCATTCGTATAAACTTAATGACATCGCTGTAAGGAGCGGAACTGTGGACGGAAGAGCAAAATGCCGAATTTGTGATCGGTTGTGGTCAAGTTCTAGCATCGTTGAGTGAAAACTATAACAAAGAACTAAATATGGACGCAACAAAGAAAACTTTTTGCGGTGGGAAGCAAAGGAGCTTCTCGTCCTGGTGTGTCGTCTATCTGTCTGTATACACCATAACTTGAGAACCCATTATGCAATTCAGACTTTTTACATCGATTAAAGTCCAATTGTGGATTAAAGCTCTTAATGGACCAAACACTCGGCATTCAAGACTGAATTTGTGAAAAAGAGCCTAGTCCGAGTGTGACGTGCATGCCTGCACGACTTAAAGGCGCCTTTTCACCTTTTCGGCTTCTACATGCAGTGCCGTAGAATCTTCGAGCAATAAAAAGAAAATAGCGGTAAATTTAAAATGGAACACACTATTCGCAGCAGCGCCGCGATTTTTACAACTAAAACGAGATCACGTGCCCCACATCTGCGTATTGGATAGCGGCGAAACTGGAACGTGGATGCTGCATTTAGAACGCTGTGAAAATGGTGAACAGGCGCCTTTAATTTGCATACTTACGAATGCGTTTCTTTTTGTTTTCCTTCGGTAACAGTCGAATTGTTCTCCACCGTCTTTTAATTAAATGTCGCTGGCAGCGAAGGCTAACATGGATACTTATGTTGCAAGGTTTGGTATCGGTGCCCAACGATCTAAAATTGTGCATTTTGTTTTTATTCCCTTGATAATGAGCTGGAGTCAGCTCGAGACGTCGGGTTGTGTTGACTTTAACATTGTGAACTTTGGGCTTCTCTTGTTCAATATACTTCGTTCCAGTACTTACATTTTCCTAAACCGTAAGAGTCAGACACGTGACCGTCTAATGACTTTTCCTGAATGAACTTGTGACAGCTGGAAATATTCGTACTTGATTGGTTTGTGAGATTCACGGCCAATGTCTCACGTTTTCAGGCTAACCAGTAAAATCAACCCTGGGCAAGTTAAAACCGAATTTTGAACATTAAGAATTTAATCTTCGTTCTGGTGTGAGCCATTACAGACGTAGTCTCATTTTGCTGCAGATCTTGGTGTAGTGGCATGAACAAGCTAGCAGGGCTATTAGCTACTAGTTCTAGTGCGTAGCTTGGAGCTGGCGTAGGCTACTGACTGTGTGGTTAGTACGTAGCTTGGAACAGGCATAGACCACAGGCAGTTTAGTTAGTGCGTTGCTAAAGCAGGTATGGACTACTGACTGACAATGTCTGGGTTGAGATGATAGGCCCAGAAGAGAATTGTACTACTGATTGATTTGTGCAGCCGGATGGCTGGATTCATGTTTATTTTCCACGTGAAGTACGAACGGTTCATTTATTGTGAAGGTTTTTCGTTGGCTTTTCCATTAAATCGGGTTAACTACAGAACGAACAACGAATGTACTTTCCTTCTTCACGACGTGGCGGTGACAGTAGAATAACTTGAGCTGGCAGGGGATCCTAGGGGACTGTCCAGGGAGGCAAGGCTGTAGCCAACGGTGCAGTTAGCAACGGTGCGGTTAGGAAAATCGACTAGGAGTACGACCCCAAATCGATTAGGAGTACGACCCCACATGAAGGAAAGAAAACACAATTACGCAAAAAAAAGGACTCGACCACAGGGCTTCCCGCATGGTATGCCGAGCCCACCCTGGTAACTGGCTTAGAGTCCTAATTGGAGCACTCTTTTTTTTTTCTCCTTTACCTTTCTCAGACTAGTTTATTCTGACAAAGACAGTGTTTATTGCCGACTGTTTGCGTCATTAAGCCTTTTTCTTGTGATTTTGCTTTTTACGTTCGTAAACCAACAACATTGGTTGGCGGTATACCAACCCAACAGATAGGTTTCAATTTTTTTTCGATACGCCACATCAAAAGACTATAAATCTATTTTAAAATGTGAAAAGCTGCTGTGTTGTAACTCTAGAACTATTGTTATGCAAATCTTACGCTGATGATGTTCACGCATTTAGTCGCTGAAACATCAATCGTCATCCCAAAATGTTCACTCCGTGATAGAGTAAAAGCCTGCAAACAACAAAATAAAGACAAGGAATATAATTTTGGGCAATTTACTTCTTGTCTTGGTCTCAATATAAAAACATGTAAATAATTAAAATTGGCGGGTGAAGCCAGAGGTTGTTCTGTTCACACCCGCCATCTTGGAAATTCCAAGATGGCGGATGTGAACTGAACAACCTCTGGCACCTGCTACTTTTAATTCTTTACATGTTTTTATATTGTGATCAACACAAGCAGTTAATTGTCCAAAATTAAATTCCTTGTCTTTATTTCGTTGTTTGCAGGCTTTTACTCTATCTGGGAAAGAACATTTTAGTGTTGCAAACTACGTCGCCTGCAAAGTAAACTTGTTGGATCAATCGTCATCTCCTATCTGTATTGGTCCATACAAGAGACTTCCGCTCCAATAACTAGACTCTCCTCGATGAGTTGTCTATGCGATGTATTTCTGCAAGCGAAGAATTTACTAGTGATGCTAGCTATATTTAAATCAAAACATACAAATCCTTTAACTGTGCACCACCAATACGTGCTTGGTGGTTATGGTTGAAATGTTATGAGTTGTCAATGTCAGTACGATGTACAAGCGATGAATTCACCAGTGATGATAGCAACGTTTACATCAGCATGCACAAATCTTTTCTCCATGCAGCAGCATTGTGTCCGTGGTGGTTATGGTTGACATGGTGGTATGTGATTTATTTGTGCAAGCAATGAATTTACCAGTGATGAATTGTGTGTGATGAATTGTCCGTGCAATGAATTGTTTGTGAGTAACTGTCATAGAACCACCCTCTTCAGACCACCAAAAAATTTAACTGAAGGTAAATGAAAGTCAGTAAGGCTACAACGGATGTCTGTATATTTACCAAATAAATTAATTTAAAAGAAAAACAGCACAAAATGAAGGTACACGTCCGTTAGCATATGCTGGTTTCCAGAACTCCCAACATGCAAATCCAAAAAGTTCCTTTTATTTCACAACGTTGGCGTTATTGCATAGTTACTCCAACTGAAATTGTTGTTGATCGCTGTCGAAAAAATATCATTATGTGTGGCGATTTTGTTCACTTTTAGTTTAAATTTTAAACATTTCCGACTAGTCCGGCAAACGTGAATGCAATTAAATTAAGTTTTTCTCAGTGACTTAGCATGTTTTCCAAGTTTTTTTTTCCCCCCAAAATATCTGTTCTAATCTGTTATTTATTTTGTTGGTATTTTTCTTCCCCCAATAGTTTTTTAAGGGCATCAGATCAAAAGGTGCCCATTGAAAACTCCATGTTACGCTGCCTCCTTCTAATTGGCACAGAGGACGTCGTCACATCAATTATTTGCAAGATAGAGACGAACTTTCGTGACTAATTAAGCAAGAACCATGACTGTTGACTCTGACGCTAGTTCCTCTATTTCGATTATTAATGAGCTCTTGAGAACCCCTTTTTTTTTTAAATAGCTCTTCAATTTGGAAGAGATTGTATTGTGTGCTTCTAGTTATGCTGATAAAATATTCCAGTGAAAATTCCGCTTTGAAACGAGCACCCAACGTGAAGTTTTTGTTTACCTTTTTAATTTGATTGATGAAAGGAGATCTACCTTTTTAATAAGTCATCAAAAGATTTAATTAGCTTTTCGTGGAGAATCAGACTTGTGTTTATGCATCGATTGGGGATAGTAACAAGATTTTATTTCTGCAGTAACGACTCTTAAGAATATTAATAAGGGTAAAACCAACTGATCACTTAATAAAATTTGACGTCTTAGTTCCTCCATCTTGTTTTTTCCACAATGTAAGTAAATTTAATCAAATGGCCATAAATAGCTGCAAATAATATAAAGGAATGGTTTTACAAAGCAAAATCAAAACGAAAGAGTAAATAAAGGATACATAAGGGTACAAAGTCGTACAAAAGGGTACACAGAATTACAAACCAATCATAAATGAAGGAGTAAACAAAGGGTCAAGAAAGTAAGGACACAAAAGAATATTTAAGGTACAAAGGGTACAAATGGGGACGTTTGGTACAAAAGGATACAAAGGTTGCAGAAGGGTACAGAAGGATATCTAATGAACGAAAGGGTGTGTAAGATGAAAGGATAGAAAAAGGTACACAGGGTATGAAGGAGTACATAGGGTACATAAGGGTAGGAAAGGTTACAAAAGGGTACAACAGAGCGCATACGAGTACGAAAAAGTTCATAAGAGTGCAGAAGGATACATAAGAGCACAAAAGACCACATAAGGGTACAAAAGGGAACATAAGAGAGCAAAGGGTACGAAAGGGAACATAAGTGTAGGAAAGGGTACAAACGATTACGAAAGGGTACATAAGAGTGCAAAAGGGTATATAAGAGCACAAAAGAGCACACAAGGATACGAAGGAGTACATAACAGTGCAAAGGGTACAAAAGGGAAGATAAGGGTAGGAAAGGGTACAAAAGAGCACGTAAGGGTACCAAAGAGACATAAGAGTGCAAAAGGGTACACAAGAGCTCATAAGGGTACACAAGAGTGTAAATGGTACAAATTGATACATAAGGGTAGGAAAGGTTTCAAAAGGATCCAAAAGAGCAGTTCATCAGAGTACAAAAGTCCACGTACGAGTACGAAAGAATATAGGTGTGCAAAAGAGTACATAAGGGTAAAAAAAAGTTAGGTTTGTTACCCTTACTCGAAAACGCGGTTGTAATGGAACCTCTCCCCCCCCCCGCCCCCACCACCACGACAAATGCCTGTAGTCGGTGTTGCTTGAAACGTAACGGACGCGCTTAGGTTGTGAGAATTCATATGCATGGTTTAAATAAAGAAAAAAAGAAACATGTCGCTCATACCCAGCCCAGCCGAAAGGTGGGAGGGGTAATTGGTGGAAGGAGACAAGCCTCTTTAAACAAGGCTGCGTCAACGTACACTCTAATGACGATGTGCAATATGACAGTATGCATCATGGTGTTGTTTCTCAAGCATCCAACCAAATTGAGTACTATCCGTAACACAGTTTTGTGTACTAGTACAACATAAACTGTCGGAAGTGTATACTGACACTACACAAGCTGTGCTGCCAGTAAACAATTTCTGCGAAGACTGAGTTGGTATACAGTGATGCGCAATGCCAATGCATAATTTCTTAAGCCAATCCCTGACAAATTAGAAAACCCTGCTAACTTCCTTGCTAGACCCAGGTTGGTGTTTCCTGATTAAAATATTGAGCTGTGAGCCGCCTCCTCCATCATTACGTTCCCTCAAGCTTCAGTGCTCATTTTTATTTATTTTTTTTATTTTTCTGATTTTCGACATATAGGAATTCCAAAGGCCTCGATGAGTTTTTTCTCCTTCTTCTTTTTTAATATTCGGCTCAATTATTTGCTTTAATTAAGCGTCCGGACCCCGGCTTCTCTTCATCATTTTTGGTCGTCGGTACCTTTTGCGTTGCAATTCCAGGATCAGAAGGTTTTGAGGTTTGCGTCTGCGACCAACGTGTTCTTAACTTGTTCTAATTAGTATCAAGGGTTCACTTCAATGATTTGTAGCGAATGAAAACTTCACCTGACCTAATTAGCACATTACTTTGATTTTTTTCTTCCATTTTTTTTGTACACGTATATTGATTAATCAAAGCGCAATATGAAGGCTCCTTGGACCACGTAATAACCTCCAAACGTCCAATTTTTAACCTACTAACATTTTTTATTCTGTACCAGAACCTTGCACGATAGAACACTAAATAAACAGAATAGCAAAGACAGTAACAAAACAGTATGGCAACTTAAAACGGAATTAAAGGGTACAAACGAAGCGAAGCAGACGCCATGTCAACTTGCAGTTCTGCATGCACTTTGGGAAAAAAGTACAATCTTAAATTTCAACATTTACACGTGTAGAAATTTAAGATTTAACAAGCACAAAACCAAACTGGCGTCATGAATTAAAAAGCTAAAACTACTGCTTGCATGGCGCTCCATTCTACTGAATGTTAGACACCCACATTTAGGCCTATTAAGAGCAGTTGATCACTTGAAATCAAACTGTTCTCATACCACCCTTAGAGAGCAGCTTGATTTTATATTTAAGATTGGTATACGTTTTTTTTTTCATAGTGCAAGTTCACTGTGCAAGTTGACATGAAAGACGATTTGTTTGTTTTATCGTGAGTGCCGCATTTTTTGCCATTTTGTACCTTTTAATTCCGTTGTAAATTGCCATACTATTGTGTCTTTGTTATGCGATGTGTTTAGAGTTCTACTGCGGTAGGTTCTGGTACATAATTGCAAATTTTAAGCTTAATAAATTGCTCACTTGGAGAGCATCCCGTAGTCTAGGGATCGTTCATTGTCCTGCGGAAGACGCATTTAGCGCCGGTCCACACGTGCGTTTTTTGGACACTGCGGCGCCGCTGTGGTGACGCATCCAATCAATGCGCACGTGCGTTTTATTAACGCGCGTTGACGCTGCGGTGCCGCTTCGGTGACGTATGTGCGCGTTCGGTTCCCTAACCTCGTTTACAAAAAATTATAGTTTGAAACCAATGAGACAATGTTGCTTTTTTCGCCTACCTCGTGAACAAAAAACATATTTTAAAACCAAAATTTTGGTACACCGATGTACTAATTTAAGACGTACCAGGGAGAAATGTTGTACACCCTTCGCAGATTAACTAAACAATTCGGGTAAGTTCTTTAATTACGTCCCAATGAGTCTTCAATCAATTCTGCAGTTGCGCTTTTTTTAACGCTGCGGTGCCGCTGCGTTGACCGGGGGGGGGTTGCGGTGCAAAACGACCGCACGAGCGGCGGGCGGTAACGCAACGTCGACGCAGGTATGTGTGCAGTACCCGACAGGTGGCACGTAAACCAAACCGCAAATGCGGTACCGCAGCGGCGACCGCAAATGCGGCAACCGCACGTGTGCACCGGCGCTTATGGTTAGAACTAGGGCGGTATCTGATCGCCTTCGAACCTCTAACGTTCCTTCTTGTTTAATGAAAACATCCATTCCCCTCGTCTTATCTTCTTGAAATCAAAGTTTCAAGTAAAACTGGAAGAAATAGCACAGCTCAGCAGTTTGTGTAGTTGTTAGTTACATAACAAAAAAAAGTAACTATTTATTTTAACGGATAAGTAACGAAATGTTCTTTTACAACACTTAATTTGTAAGTAAGTCGTATAGTTGGAGGAAATAAATGCTTCTTTATTATAAACTGTCAAGAAATAGGCAATGCAGTGTGTTGGCGAACAACGAACCCAAAACCAAATAATTTAAACAGGGGATGAAACATAAAATAATAACTAAACGAACAAAACGAAATACAAAAAAGAAAGAAAACTCATGAAATATTTTCGTACGAAACTTTAAAAATTACAATAATTTAGCCCGTTAGAAACTTACGTAAGTCAGTCTACACAATGGAAGCAGTATAAGATTCTACATAAGCATACGTTCTACATGTACGACGAAAAGTCCGTAGCAGCTAGCATATTCGAAAACAAGGTCATGCCGAAGCAGGTTTGCTCAAACAAGGGCAGAGTAAGCTCCCTGCACGGCACTTAAGCAATAAGTCGAACTAACTTTTGTCCAAAACGTACGCCGAAAACTAGACACACATCCATCAAACTATAGCAAGCTTTGGCAAACGGTAAATGAAGCCACCGACAGCCGATATAGGGGAAGATTTAATCACTAGGATGATTAAACCCTTTAACGAAGATTTTTGTCAAAAGTGTAACTTTCGAAGAGTGACTAAAACTGCCGGACACACATCAGAACTGACTTTGCGGAAATAAATCTCGTGGCTATCTACCAGCCATGACATTGAGTTTAGAAAGGGGACCTTAATCTAGATGGGGACGACGAGGGATTTGTTGTATCTTGTAAAAGGGTCGGAATGAAAAGTCACCTTGCATGAAGGACGATAAGGACGCCAAGATCCTTTCAAGATGGTTATCGAAAGCCTGAGTTACGGCTCGTATCAGAAAACGTCAGTTGCACGCGGCGAGAGCGATTAAATTGATTTTGCTTTCTGCCCAGTTCTCTTTGTAGTAGATCGGGAATAGATGTTCTGTTGTAGCATCTTCTTCTGTGTGTAGTACCGTAAGGGAGAATCGTGGGCGATGGGAAGGAAACACAAAAGAAACTTCAATTCCTTGATACTTTTCTCAGCGTCTTTACGCATTAATGTGTGATGTACCTTTTAAGAAAAACGCTAGTGCATCACCCATCAAGGTCCAACGAAAAACGGATCAGTGTGCCTTACCCAGATAATATATAAACGATATTATCTGGATGGTAACCACTACTACACACTACTTGACGGGTACAGGAGTTTAGCTGTTTTCAGGCCTCAGATAAAAAAAAAAAAGAAGAAGCTTTCGTACTTTTTTAACACGTTCACTACCACATGTCACATGTAACATGAGATTTTTACTGGCAGACCAATATCACTAATATGTGACATCTGCAAACTTGAACTCATTGGCTTGCCAAATGCTTCCAGTTTGTGATAGCGAATTGAAACTTTACCGATGGTCTAGACTAGATTACAGGATGCCGATACGTCACTTACTCGTAAGGTAGGTCTGCCACAGACTTAAAGCTTGGGTATGACGTCATTAATGATCTCGAGGTAAATAAAAGTTGATCAAAATTACACATGTTAAATACGTTGTATAACATTATAGTATTATATTTTATTTAGATGGTACTATATAGATGGTACCAATGGTTAGGCTGTCATTTACCATCTTTGCTAGCAATGTTAGGCTGTCATTTTCACACATCGGTATGGTGGCGG
>JAHWFP010185047.1:20333-33146 GCA_023313725.1 Lithobius niger | reverse complement strand
CACCTAATATGCAATACTCGCTACAAGTTCCCCTAGCTTTGTATTGGTAACAGACGGTCGATTCAGCGAAAACTGGAATTTCGTGTACTGTTGCATTAGTGTTACACGTTTACTAGCCATCACGCAAGGATATTGTCCACTGTTTAAAAGAGGGAAACAGAAAAAGATTAAGGCAGTAACCTTTAAAGGTCATACGCCCCAGAATACAAATTAGGAGGGTCTAAGCTATACCCAGTAAACAATGCAGCGCACCTTACATTGTATTGGTAAGAGTAAAATAAATTTAATTACACGGGGGAGGGCTTGGAGGATTTTTGAGGTTTTTGGTCTGATTCAGATTAGAAGAGACAATGTTCTCTTACAATCTGTTTCAGTTGGTGACGGCTGCGTGAGAAAAGACGGATCTAGCAATCCGAATTCGAAGTGTTCCTTGTAATTAGGAAGATTATGACCTCCCAGTGGCGCAACTGCTGTGCTTCTGGGGTTGACAGCCAACAGGCACCTCGCCCACAACAACAAAAAATATTACAATGCTAAAACAAAAGTTACGAAGAATCAAAGCATGCTGTGCAGGCTTGAGCTCTTCGTCTGGTGCTGGGCATGATGGGCCGTTGGCCTTGATCAGCAAGCTCCAGTCAAAAAGCACCAGTCACATGTTAAAGCACGACGAAAGAACTTACAGGTGGAACTGGGAGGTAAAATATTTACGACATTCTTTTTAATTCGACGTGTCACACGTCGAATAATGCGGTTGTGGCCAAAAAACAGGGGTAGCCGATTTACGTCAGCGACATCTCCTCAAAAACCAGACACGTTTGTTCAATTCTGATCCGACGAAATTCAAGTATGCGGGTGGGTGACTTGCAGTGCGCCAGTACACAAGGTATTATGGTTTAGTTAATTTAGTTAAAGCGATTTAGTTCGCTAACCTCTAAAAAGGTCTCTTGAGCGAAAAACCGTCGTCAAATAGTAAACGATCAGTGGCTGACGTCAGCGCTTCCTCAGCGTAAAGATGTGCGCTCAACGCCGATCATATGAAAAATTGTGGCGTGTAACTGCGCATTTCGGCAAGTCAGCTCTTCAACATTGCGGTCGGTTAGAGGCTATCGTGTACGTCGAGATGGCTCCTCTCTTATGGCGCAGAACAACACAAAGTGAGTCATCACTTACCTTTGCGGTGATCTGGATGGTACACCGAATTTCTATGATTGAATCTGGACGGTACAATGAATGCGATGCTCTTATAAGACTTTTGCTGTTAATTACTGCGCCATCCTCGCTGCTTTTCGGGTGCGATATATTACAGTATTTTATTATACGTATTTGTGGTGTTGTTTCCTATTGAACGAGTGAGCAAAGTGAATGATGTCCTGTTTTTACAGTGGCGGATTGGCCAGGGGGAGGGAAGGGCGGGATATTCCTAATCGCCTCTGACTTTCAGATTTTTTTAAAATCCGTAACAGGAAGACTAACGTAAGTTTTATTGGTTCGACATTTGTTTTAACCACAGATTTAAAATTACAAATAATAATAATAAAGATAATTATAAAACGCTAGTAAAACAAGTACTTTGTATTAAGTAGTCCAACAAAAATTGGATACATGAAATTGCAGTGTTATATTCAATGTGGACTATGTAACAATTTTCGTGTGAATATTTTAACTTTTGTTAATACACCTAAAAAGTGTAAATAAATTTAAAGTAGTCAACCTTATGTACCCTCAGCGTAATATGATTTCTCCTACTCCCCCCCCCCACCAAATTACCTACTGAATTTATGAAATATGGTGTTCGAAGATTTAAAAAATGTAAAAGTCTGATGAACAAGAACAACGGGTACGGGAAACTGTAAAACAATGAAGCTTTCAGTTTGTTTGTTTTTTTGTAAGAATACCAATATCAGCGTCCGATGAAAACTTATCTGGTCAGTGATTGCATCGTCGCACACACGATTCTGGCTCATTTGCCGTATCGTAGTAGCAAACGTTAGGAGACATTTTTTTTTATATATAATGTGCAATATAGTAGATATTCTTCAGTACACCATGCATTTAGATTTTTTAGTAGTGTCCTGTTGGTATGTCTGCCGTTCCAACTTCATACGTCAATTACAGATTTTTTTTTATTCTACCATACGACACGTCGAATTACTAATGCAGTGTTAGTGCATCTTGTTATTGCA
The DNA here is from genome assembly GCA_023313725.1 of Lithobius niger. Lineage (NCBI taxonomy): Eukaryota > Metazoa > Arthropoda > Chilopoda > Lithobiomorpha > Lithobiidae > Lithobius > Lithobius niger. The sequence continues at coordinate 30,963 of JAHWFP010185047.1, read as the reverse complement.
TACTTTCATTCATGTCATGGCCAAGGGTGAAAATGATGTATGAAAATGACGTAACTGATTTTTTTTAGGGAGAAGGAGGGGGGGGGGCTCTGAATCTTTTGGAAAGCGCAGACGTGGGGGGGGGGAGGCTCTTAATCGTTGGTCAATTGGCCCCCGATGTCCTAATTACGCCACTGTGACCTTCCCCTCTGATTCTGGCGAGTCCAGATCGTTAGGGATTTCACAACGATTGTAGAGGATCTCGTGTTTCAATTACGTGGCCTATTTCTTCTTTTCTCTAACGATGGAAAGTGGAGTTTCTGGATTCGTTTGGGCTCGGGTTCCTAGAAGTTGGAACAAAGCAAGTGGCCCTTGTCTGCACTCTTTCTACAATAAATTGTACAAAACGTTATTGTTTATACACTGTAAAGAAACATGTTTGTAATGTTATAGTATTACAAACAAAAACGTCAAGTGTGCCGTAAAAAAGGGTTATGATTGAAGTTTCACTTTACTTGTTGAAATGTATACGGATAAAAATTGAAGATTTTTAATTGAAATAATTGAAAATTATTGTTAAAGCTCAACAGTACTTAAACAGACGCAATTTTCTCAATTGTACATTTGCTTATTTCAGTTAAAAATTATCAATTTTTATTTATGTACATTTTAATACGTAAAGTGTTACTTCAAACATATAAAACATTTTTTACGGCACACTTGACGTTTTTGTTTGTAATTCGTGTACCTTTTCTAAGGCTATGGCGCCGCGCTACAATCGGTTATGCCCTCGACAATTGAATTGATGTTTGTGATGTTTGTTACCTAACTTGGCACGGGTGATGTTACAAAGGTGTGAACGCGCTCGCATGCAGTGATTGTTGTTACCAGCTTTGAAACAATTCAGCTCAGCTCTAAAGCTTGCATTCATGAAATAAATACGCCATTGTATCGTTTCTAGCTACAAATTTCGAGGCCCACACCGTAGCTTAGTTTGTTTTAAAACTGTATGCGTTAGCTGAAACACGAATTCTTTCACGGTCATTTATTTGGAGCCATGGCCCGCAGTCGTAGGCCCCATCAATACTCTATACAGAAACAACTTACCAACACACACTGCACTACATCACAACATATTTCTGCACAACACATCCTTTCACAGCACACAAAATCACCAGTGTACGCACTGTGCACAAACCACCTGCTGACGCACAACCCATCCCCACCTTCTCTCCCCCATCAACAATCATCTGTTTAGCCATGACATGACACGTGCAAGAAGAATGGACCTGGCGTTTGCTGATTGACATTGTTCCTTAATTGCAAAATGTAAGACAATAAAACTGATCGTCCAGGGTCACACAACTCTGCATTTAGTATTAGAGCAGGCGTATAGCTTCGGGCTGGGGCCCCAATAAATAATACACATATACTCAGGAATATGAGAAAATGCAGTGCCGTGCACAGGAGAAAGACCGGTGGGGGGGGGGGGGGGGGTGGCATCACCCCTGACCTTTTCGCAAAATGCCCTTTTTGTAAAAAAAAAGAAAGAAAAAAGCCCCTTTGTGTCTATACTTACTGGTGCGGACAGTGTGGGAAGGGCTTAAAGGCCTAAATAAGATTTTAAAGGGTTAAACACGCCTGAAAAGGGCAAAACAGGGCAGCAAGACAATAAATAAAAAAAAAAGGCCCTCGGAAAAAAATGTACACTAAAATTTATTGTGCCATTTCACTAAAAGTTGCCCCTGCCCTCACAGTGGTCTGTGCACGCAATTGAGAAAATGCCTAGTAGATATCCTGCCAATCCGTCCCACGTTCACAGTGACGTAACGATTTTATCGATGCCTACTCCTATACCTTCACAGGGCAAGATTTTTGCTGTTGGCTTGTTTTCCCGGCAATTTACGCAGCAATTTACAGCGATTTTCGTATATTTATTTAGTATGGGCTGTGTAACGATTTGACAACGAGCGTGGAAAATTACTTGGAGCTGTAATTTGACATGCGTGTGTGCGTTTATTTTTTTTACTTTTTTGGTTCGACGTCCATTTAGACTCGCAAGCAATTTGCACGCGACAGGAACTGCATAAAGCCACGCAGTTTCGCGCCGAATTTTAGGCTGTAAAGGGGAAGAAACACGTCTGGTGTTATTTGTTGTGGCACGACTTTTTTTTTTTCAAAACGTATAAATTTTCGCGTTTGGCTTCTTGCTCTTGTCCTTTACGGCTTCGTAAAAATGGCGAAAAGCTGGTGGATTTTGTGTAACGGCGCTTCAATTTGGTGTCCCCGCTTGTCTGCTACTGACCACCAACCGATATCAACAGCCGTTTGTTACAGTTTACTCTCGGTTAAGTAAGAACTACAGCGTTCGATCCGTTGCGAAAAACAAGGGGTTTGCTACTGAATAGCGCTTCCTACTACCAGCAAGGTTCCCACAAGATCGAACAAAAAAAATTCACGCATTTTCAAGGACTTGTTCCAAAACCAATATAATTTTTCAAGGACCAAATACAGGTAATTATGTATAAGAGCTACTTTTTACGCTATCGACCTAATTCACCTACTTGTCGAATCGTTTCGTCGTTACTGTTCAGAAAATCGTATAGAAAACCTGCACAAAAGCTTATTTATTTAAAAAAAAATTCAAAACGTGTTAAAACGCTACTCACAGCCATAATGGAGCAGCTGATTTCGATAAGAACATTAGAAAACTGAAATTATCTCTGGCCGGACAAGTTTCTGATGTTAAATGTTCAGCCGAAGCGAGAGCAGTGATTGCGCGAGTGAGGCGGTAAGCAATTTGGAAAAAAATGACCATCATTTACAAAAAAAAATAGTTGTTTTCGATTTTTTCCCCGTAAAATCTGCAAATTAGGGTAAATTCGGGTCGCTGTCCACGAAAATGGTGGCCTTTTTTTTTTTTTTTTTTTTTTTTTACAAATTACGTGCCTTGTTCGCGGTGCCTCGTTTGCTGCGGTAAAACATATAACAGCAGAAACTGTAATCAAAAAATTGTCAGGCCAAAAATAATTTTCGTTTACTAATGTTCTGATCGAAACGAGGGTATCTTGTTGCTCTATCATCTCGCAGTATGGCGTCGGCCACACCATGGCTGTAAGCAGCGTTTTAGCATGTTTTAATAATTAAAAAAAAAATAAGCGTTTCCACAGGTTTTTGTCATGATTTTCTGAACCGTATAACGACGAAAGGATTCGGCAGGAAGATGAATTAGGTCGAGAGCGTGAAAAGTAGCTCTTCTATATAATTACCCAAATACAATTTTTCAGTGACCTTTATCTTCTTCTTCTTACATTATAAACCAAAGTCTCATAGCAGAATTGAAGCAACCGCAACGACCCCCGGAAGAGGAACAATGAAAACGTGCGAGTGTGTCAATTCTTTGGCTTGAAGTTCAAACTGGGACGTTGTTGCCCTGAAAAGAAGTTGAAAGTGGCACATTGTTACCTCGACTAACAATTTGCTCTGCGTGGTCATCGCAAAGGCATGTCTTAAATGACGTCATGGACGAAGGACAGTTATTTTTCGCAGGCTAATGGGAGTGGGGAGGGGCCTGAACGGGGAATGCCCCTTGGTGGGGCAGTGCTTATGTTACAGCCACTATTTGATTACGATATTGCTTTGCAGAGGGAGAGGATTGACGGAAAGGGGGAGTTTTACACAAAGAAAAATTGACTGTTGCAGTGAAAGATCAGACAGCACCGAGCAAATACTGGGAAACAACCACGGGTCAAACAAATCCCCGGGCGAAGCCGGGTACGATGCTAGTTAATCAAAAAACTTGAATTACAATTAGAGACCATCTACAATTGAGGACCCCTACACAAATAGAGCATTTACGGTACAAAGTATCACATTTAATCTCAATATCATCCACCTATCAAGAACGTTCAAAGAGCTGATGAGTTGCAAACAATGGGGCAAAAAACTGCATTGGTCTTGTCTGACAACAGAACTTTCTGTTAAAAGTGTAAAAGTGTATCACGTACAATCGGGTCTTCATCTTACAAGCCACACATGTCAATGAAATGGGTCTATCGTTAAGTGGGTTGGATGGGGAGCCGCCCTTCTTGCATACAGAGACCACAAAAGCAGTGCGCCAAATTGCTAGATGTGTACCCTGGTCAAACGAAAGTGTAAACAACTTACGAAGTGGATAGCAAATCTCAGCACGAATCCGTTTTAGAACAAAGGCAGATAGACCATCAGGGCCACAGGAAGTTGGCTTGAACCGGCTTCATGACTGAAGAACATTCCTTGGAGTACAAAGAACCTCCGAGCAAACCTCACTAGTCAGGATGCTGAGGAGAGGGAATATTGCCACTACCGTCATACAAGTAACATTTGATGCAAAGACACTCCCAAGTGGAGCCGCCTGTTTTATTATCTGTAATGAATGCGTTGCCATCCTTAAAGGGCGGCAGACAGCGTTGTGCAGAAAGCATTGTGTTCTGGTTTTATTAAGATACAATTTGAATAATGCCAAAGGAATTCCCGCTCGGATCTCTTTAGCTTCCCTTTCGCTATGCCACGCTTCCGCAGTGCTAGCGTATAACTTTCTCTGGGAGTTATATTTAATAAGCGAGGCTGGACTATTGTCCCGTTTGTAGCGCCTCCAAAGAATCATTTTGCGGTACTGCATCTTAGGATCCAGTATGAATCCTTTCCTTACGGGTTAAACGCTAGGGATTACTCTACAGTGAATAATATGTCCCTCCAGGATACCCCTGAAGCAATTCCATGCAGCATCGATTCCCAGGTGGGACTTGAAAACAAGTTCATCCCAATTTAAATCAACAAGGCACGCCCTGAGTTTAGAATAGTTAAGCCTCCCAGTTGGGGCACGATCAAAGCTGCCAAAAGGTAAGTCGAGGTGAGAAAGTGCTCGATTAACACGAAAAGTAATTACACAATGGTCGTTATTACCAAAGTGGGCACCACCACCGTGATCGAAAACTACCCTGTCCTCATCAGTGAAAGTCAGATCAAGAATATTCTGTTCCACATGTCCAAGAAAATCCGGTGTTGCAGATCCCAAGCCCAATTACGAGCCCCATCCACAGAAGAAAGATTAAAGTCTCCAAGAAGAATAGTGGAATGCTAGAAGCTAACAGAGTCCAAGAAGAAGTTACACAAATTCAAAACCATATCCGCATGTAACTATCAGGTAGGTAGCACATGATGAATGACATTTTACACTCAGGCAAAGTCACTACCATCCCCTCCACGACCTTCGATATTTTCACAAGTGCCACTGGCAATTCCACACGGTGGAGAAAAAGCAAGCCTTCCCCCCCCCTTCCTATACTACCCCCCCCTCACGCCGAACAACCGTATACGACCCCAAGTCGGCCAACGCAGTATCAGTGATTGCACTGTGCAACCACGACTCAACAAGGGGAGGCTTGCCCTCCTTGTCCTCCCCCCATCCCCATGCCCCTGTATGAGATCAACCTAAAATTTTCACGTTTTTTCAATAACAGTGTGCTCTACAAAACAATGGTGTTGATCAGTAAACTAAATTTTGATCTTGCAAATTTGTTGTCACTGACAGAATGAACGCCTTGAAGTTTTATAGTTCACTGCTTCTAAGGATGATGCCGAGGTGGTGCCGAGCATTCACCAAACTTTCACCAAACATTTAGATGCGAGAAATCTTCACCTCATGAGGAGGGCATTCAAGCAGGTGTACTCTAGGGATCCATCCTGCTTCCGCAGCTGAAACCATAATCCCACCACGCCTTACTAAAGACAGTATCACAGCTGACCTTGGATTCAGGATGAATCACTGCGACTAGTGTCACCAAGAAGACGATCAGCATCGAATGTAACAATGCACATACCATACATACTATCTCGTACTGTCGTGTCCTTTACTATAACAACGATTGTAGAAGCCCGATACAGTTTTATTATTATTAAGCTTTGAATCCCATTCCCTGTCATGAGCCAGCACATGTAAGTTATACTTCGGTCTTGCAACTTGAACATTTTTTCCCCAATTGCCATTACTCCAATGTTATGTAGGGACAGATCCGTCAGGGACACTGGATGCTCAAATCACGGTAGGAAATGCGGCTGTAACTCAATGGACCTTGCCAGCTTGACCTTTCTCTCAGTCTGCCTTTCCCTCCACGCAATTCACTGTTGCCCTGAATTTAATGTATTATCTTGTAACAATATTGTAGAACAATATAAAAGTGTTGTGAACTGATTGATAAACATACTCGAGGGTTGCCATGCCAAAAATGTTACCATGCTACAATTGCCTAACCCCATTCCTTCCAACCCAACCAAACCAAGAATGAGTGCTAATTTCGATTACTGAATTAGAAATTGTCCTCTCTATTTTCCTCCTTTTGCTCCACTCAAGAAATCATGCCCCAATATATTCATAATAATTCACCCCGTAACATATAGTAATTTAGCATAAACAGGACAGAAACCAAATGGGCTCGAAAAGTGTTTCAAAGGTCGTGGGTTCGATTCCCCACTTAGGCAGTCTAACATTTAAGTCCAAAAGGCTACGTAAATGGGTTTGTATCCGTATTTATAATCTCTCATAGTTTCACTTTTCCACCACGCGTTATACCCAAACCAACTGATTCTCATTTCCGCCCGAAAGTAGTCCCCTATCCGTGGAGTTAGTTACGTCGCGTCCCCAAAACTTAAATTAACTTCATCCCTCTCCCATTTGCAACGAGCTGTCAGTGAAATATATTTCAGGCGGGAAAGCATTAGAACAACCAAAACCTGAAACACTGTGAATCCATCGTTAATGTACGAAGCTGTCTCTGTCATCAGTGCCAACAACACTACTCCACTACCACCGATCGTTACAATTGCGTCACGCCTGAACGGAACCAATATCCCCTCAATACAACAGCGATAGGCACACAACAGCAGCGACACATCCAGAAATTTTGTTTGGAGGGGGAAAAAGAAATATAGGAAAACTAGCTGTACCCCCGGCGCAACATACGCCAGTCTAGCCGGTTCCAGAATACCTAATTACCGGTCGGAATGGCGCTGACACCTCCCCCCCCCCCGAATCCTCCTGCCTCCCTCCCCCACATTCTACATTCTCCCAGTGCATGGTCAGATTGAGCCACCTCCTTGGTCACCCCTTTTCCCTTTCTCGCTTGAACTTCAGTAACACACACATATGATGAATTTGGTCAGTGCCACCCAAGCCTATTATATATATGGGTCCAAAAGCTAAAGCATTTTGAACAGTTTCAATGATTTATTTTCTTAATAACAGCAAATTCCTTACGTATTTCTTCAGCTTCGATGTAAATAATTTTCGCACTGGGGTGGGGGGGGGGGGGGATGAGGGGGAACACTGGGCTGGAGAACGAATTTGGGTTGTTGAGAGCATTGTGATATAAGCCAACGAACCCTACTTGAGGCGAAAAAAGAGGGCCATCTAATGTCATTAGAAAAAAAATCAAGGTACTAAGCTTGCAATTGCTCAGTTTTACTGTTAATCTCGGGCCTTGGAAGAAGGAAACTACCCCCTTTGTCCCCTTCTGGGTGCACCGCTGCACAACAGCATGTTAGGTGACGCAAGTTTGACTTAAAAAAAACTATGCGGTATGTACGGGGAAAAAAAATCAGGCTGTATGTACTGCTAAAAAGTGACCATGGAGCAGTGGGTACTGTGATCGACGAAAACGTTGAGTTGCGGTCGGCCATTTTGTTGGGGCGATCTTTTTGGCTGCCGTCCGCAGACCAGTCATAACTCAACCTTCACATAGACGGGTTCAAGCTCCCGGGGCTCATAAAAATATGTACAACGTAATTCGGGTCGACGACGTACTTTAAGGGCATTCTGTTTTTTCGTTTTCGGAAAACAACACTCAAAAGAAAAAAAAATAACTGGGGATCAGGCAGATATGGGAGTATCGCTACAATAGGGGGATCACTAATGACATCAAACGACAAACTGAAATTTCCAGAGTCACATGGTGAGAGCGTTCATACACGCAGTGACATCGAATTGCAGTGAAATGGCGAATTGTCCTCGTAATTAGTAATAAACAGTTAACGAAGGGTGAAGTAACGCAATTCCCAAGTGGACAACATGGACCTTCGAAACACACAGTTTAATAAAAATGTTCGGACCCCAATCCGGGACTTTCTCATTTACAACCCTAAAAGATACATAAAAAACAACATGCTAGCACGGCGCTAAATTGATAAAGAACTGGATTGGGGTCGAAAATTTGTATTAAATGTATTTTTCGAAGGTTCCATGCTGTCCACTTGGAAATTTTATTGATTCGTAATTAGTAAAGGTGGTTTAGTATAAGGTTTGACCTCAGCTGAAATTTCATTCGAATCGCTTCATTCGTTTGGCTGTAACCGCGGAACAACAGACAGACAGACAGACCAATATGCCAAATCGTCGATTAAAAGGAGACCTGTATCACTTCGCTCACTCGGATGGCGCTCGGATGGGCGCTCGGATGGACGCTCGGAGGACGCTCGGATGGCGTCTGTATCCAGGGTCCGCCCCAGTAGCGTAGTGTTAGCCTACCTGGTGTACTACACAGGAAGTCATCGGTTCCAGTCTCAGGGCGGGTTTAGGCAACGACAATTTTCTCACTCACTAGCTTTAACTTGATTAGTACTAAAGGTGCTGGCTGATTCTCGCTTTTGTTACTGGAACCTGCGGCTTTCGAGTTGTTTATACGTAGCAACCATAGCAACACCGCGAATGCAGCATTTTCTCCCCGTGCTCGCAACACGAAGTACGGTGCGTGCGGCATGACAGCGTCGATTTATGACAAGAAAACATTTTTTGTTGCAGTACAACACGGCGGACTTCTTTTTGAATGCCAGCATTCAATGGTTTGTTTTCGATACGATTACTCCGAAATGGACCTCATGTTGGATTTTGAACTCTAGCTGCGATCTGCTGTTTATTCTACCCTTGCCTGATCTCTTCCAGAAGCTGTCCCTTGCACGAGAATAGCAAGTTAGGAAATAGCGAGAAATAACAACAATGTTGTAGCAATGTTAAAATTGCTGATGCACTTTGTTCTTATCCGTGTTGTTACTTATAAGCATTTAATATTACCGCATTCATTTAGTAGAAACGGCAAACTAATAACAGTTACCTAGAAATAGCGTTCAGCGAGCGAGAAGGTCTCGATGCATAAACGCGCCCTTACTTACTCGGCTGAAGATTGCATACAGGGACCGCCCTGGTAGCGCAATGGTTGCCCACCTGGCGTAGTATGTAGGAAGTCGTCGGTTCCAGCCTCAGTCGGGGCAGCTGTTTTTTGTTGTTTTTTTTGCTTTCTTTTTGGGACTAGTGTGTACACCTCACAAGTGTAATCTTTATTCTGACGGCCGGCTATGTAAAGTTATCAACAACTTACCGCCATTGTAACCGAACAAGATCAGCCAGTTTGTTGATATCGGAAAGGTGCACCAGTTTTCCAGAAGTTCTCCTTTCAACTAGAGTGACACTAGTTTACTAAGTACATCCCGAAATTTGGTTGCATCTGTCACAAGATACGGATGTGAATCGCGGAATTCGGTTAGTTGCAGACTTATTAATTTAACAACTTTTATCAGAAATAATACGTTCGTGCTTTGCAAACGTCAGATTAAGTTTTGACGTTTGTGTATTTGGTATCATAGCCAGGAAGTTAACGACAGTTATCCTTTAAAACCAGGCATATCGAGTTCCTCTACAACATCAAACAAAGCTAACGCTACCTGACAATTCGCAATGCTGGATGAATGGATTACAAATCGAAAAGACGGAAGAGCTGCTCTTCTGCCCTATTTGCCTAACGATACTATACAGGAACGACGTTAATTTTATGCAGGTCCATGTATTATGCTGTGCCATGCATAAGCTGGGCCACGTATTATGCTGCCTGGCAGATCGTTTAGGTGAGGTTGTGACAGTGATAAAGATATGGGTTTGCATGAATTGGCCACAGGGGAATTAAAGGGGCCCTAACGTCTCCCTAATGCAGGAAAGAGTTTCGAATCAAAAAAATCAATTCAGGATTCGCACACAAGACTTCACGTAAAATTCCTTAAAAAAATTGGTGTATTCACACTACTATCTTCCCCCGGCATTAACATACGCTGGTCTAGTGGGAAACCATGCTGTCACACTGGTGTTTGTCGCGTTGGGACCCAAAGGTTGATGCCCGTAGTTTTACGTGAACAATACATCTGATATCTGCCCCAAAACAAAACTTGATAAGGATTCCCTCGAAGCTTTTCGGCTGTGTGAAGGCGTGATATCAAACGCCACGCTCTTTTGCCAAGCTAATTCCACCGACTAAGACTTCAAACATTAAACGAAATAATTGAATATTGCGCGGTAAGCAATTTTCATATATTTCATTTAACCTTCGAACTATTCCTCGATGGGGTTAGCTTGACGAAAAAGCTTGGCGTTTGATGTCACGACTTCACACAGCCGAAAAGCTTGGTGGGAATCTTTAACAAGTTTTAGCTTGGGTTCGATTGTAACTACTAATCTACATTACCCTTCACATTGCCGGCCGCTCGCCCATATTTAAGACAGGACAGGACAAGACAGGATAGGACAGGACAAGACAAGACAAGACAAGACAAGACAAGACAAGACAAGACAAGA
>JAHWFP010185047.1:0-20323 GCA_023313725.1 Lithobius niger | reverse complement strand
CAAGACAAGACAAGACAAGACAAGACAAGACAAGACAAGACAAGACAGGACAAGACACGACAAGACAAGACAGGGCAGGACAAGACACAGCAGGACAAGTCAAGACGTATTACCATGAATGTGGCAAGAGGAAACCAGGAAGGGAAATCTGTGTTCCACTTACACCTGTCCTAAATTACGATTACATGCCAGTGTATATACAAATGTGCAGTGATATTACACAGACGTATAGCTGAAAAAACATAGTGAAGTTGGTAATCGCAAAGAACAAAACGAGCAATACAAATACAACAATATACTTAATAGAGTAGTGTCAAAAGAAATATTTTAAAAATACAGAAAGGTTTACCTTTTTGGGGCCTCGTTTAAATTGATGGAGACTGGTTGACGTCACCAGCCCAGATGGAAGAGAGTTCCACGGCTGTATCACTTGGTTTGAAAAATGTATTTTGCACAGTCCCTTTTCATTAGAGCTACAGTGAGTTTAAGTGGATGACCCCGAGCGTGTTCATTTCCGCAAATATTGAAGAAAAGCTTCGGGTCAGTGTTAACAAGCCCGTGTAAGATCGAAAAGGTGAGACATAGGTCTGCCCCGAGTCGTCAAAATTCCATTCGTTTCATTCATTGGAGTTCAAAGAATGAACACGCTCGTGCTTTTTAAATGCTACCGTGCAAAAGAGTAAACGTGCTCTCCCCTTTTTCACTGATGCCGCGAATAGAATGAACGTGCTATCCCTATTGCATTAATTTGATGCGTTTGGATTAGTTGTCACAATGACTGCCTTTACCCTTTACTTACCTTCGCCTAAATCCGGCTTAAGCGAAATATATACCTTGCAGATTTTATTAATTTGCAATTCAGTGCATGATTCCAGTAATCAAAGGGGAAAAACAACATACCGCGTTTTCGAATAAGTCAGGCGTATATTTCTCATATAAAAAATTAGAGTCATGATTACTGGAATTATGTAGAAAATTTCCGCTTATTTTCACAACGAGGACACTTTTTAATGTCCAGCTGAGCGGAAAATGAGCGGAAATTTTCTACATAATTCCGGTAATTATGACTCTTAATTGTGACGAGAACTTTCACAGTAAGGTAACGAACGATGTGTTCATTAAAAAAAAAAATTTCTTACTATTTTGTAAGAAAACGCAAGATAAAATTTCAATAATAGTCTAGGACTCAAGGCATTTTTTAACTAAAGAGAAAAGGTGTCCCCTTAAGGTAACTTGGTAGTCCATGTATTTCTATGGGGGAAATGTCACAACTTCAGGTACCGTTATAAATAAATCTGTTACACCTGTATAGCTTTGAAACTTGGTAGGGTTATAAAAAACATCATTGTGTAGAACTGCGACTAGAATTATTTAATTCATGCAAATAGTTTAGGTAAATTTTTTTAAGATTTATATGTTTAATTAACAACGCTATTATTATATATTATAAATTCTAAAAACTTGAATGTTCCTTGGAAAATCATAGTTGTAGTAAGTTATGTACAGAACTACCTAAGGAAGCTCCAAGCAAAAAATCAAGATTTTCTGTGCAGTATTTTTGTAGAAAATGGTACCTAAAGTTTAAAAAAAACACCTAATTTTTGGCTACGCGCCTTTAAAAATGTTTAATAATATTGCCACTGGTACACAGCAGCCTACAAAAACCAATTATTTTAGTAAATTTAGTGGCCGATTAAACAACGTAAAACCTTCAAATTAATACAGTAGATACTTCAAACTAATTTTAGAATTAAAAAATTGATTTTTTTTTTTTTGCTCTTCTTTCCCTCTACCCTTAAGTTATTTTCCACATCGGCCTTCTCCCGTACCAGAGCTGCAGTCGCTGACCTTACAGTTTCTTCTGCTTAATTCCGAATGTGTATAGTTTTAGAAAACGGGGTATCCCCTAATCCCCTAACATGACCTGAACGAACAGTTTCTATGTCATTTCTGAAAATCATTTCTGAAAATCTTGTCAATTGTAGCGCGTATGGTAAAACCGGTAAAACCAATTTACACGCACTTAATTTGCCGGGAGTCGTCGCTCGTCTTCATGCGTCCTTCATACAGATATTTTCACCTTTATTATTAATGTTCGCCACCACCTAGGTGCCAGCATTTCCTTCTTCAACAGTTTTAAGTTTAACAATTTTGTAAAAGCCGGCACGAGAAAATGGATACGAATGTTCCCATCATATCCACATGTTCCCAACGGGGCGCTAACGCAAGGGAACGGCCGCGTTTCCGGACTTGGATGGCGTTGAAAACTTGATTTGCTAAATAGCGCTTTCTACAGCCAGACTCATTTCAAATGGCACGTACGCGAAAACTGCAAGAGCTAAAAACTCTACAAAAAAGAACTAAAGATGTATGTAGTATATTTATGGGAGGAAAAAGAACATAAAAGTAGATAACTTGTTTTTCCTTTTTGCCTAATCCACATTGTTATTACTTTTTTTTATGTAATTCCAGTGACAAAAAAAAGTTAATCACGTAGCTCGTGTGTAGTAAAGAAAATTCATACAATTTTCAAAATTTCAGACAATTCAGAATTTTTCGAAAAGCCATTCGAAAAGCCATTCGAAAATTCAGATTACCAGACGTAAAACCACAAGACTCCAAGCTTACTATCGATCATTTTTATCCTTCACGAGTTGCATTTAAAACTGGAAAAAAAAAAAAAAACACCTACGGCTTACATGCACGCAGCGTGTTTATTAGCTTGGAAATGCGACGAGTGATTCAGAAAACTTCTCTGTACTTCTAAGCTCGAGTGGTATTGGGATACCAGTTACAGTAAAAACAAAATGGAGGAAGTATGACGAAAAAATTATTGATAATACGACATGTGGTCAGTGGTATCACCACAACAAAACTGTAAAAATCTGCAACACATTCAGAGGAGCTCAAGCAAACCGACCCTACGAACCAGCGGTGCTCCAAGGCGGCGGGGATGCCCCTTCCCCAACCGACCCGAAAAAAGGAGCAAAATGTCGCAAAAATAGGGAAATAACTCATTTTTACTAGTGAAAAAATTAAAAAATATGGCTTTAAAAAAAATGTTTCAAAGGTATTAAAATTGCTGAAACTGATTGTTTTATATGGTTCGTCGTAAAATCATCTCACGCGAAAGAAAACAAGAAAATGATTATGTTGGCAATATTTACGTACGTTTGAAATAATGTCGCAAAACTGAGTCATACAGGAAAGCCAACAGGGATGCATGTACCTTTAAGTTGTTTTATCACGGTTTCCCGTAAGACACCTTCCCCAGAATGATAGCGTTTTTTTTTTTTAATTAAGATTTTGTTTTGTACTTTTCGCAATCTTATTTTTTTTTTTTAAGCTCCTCCATAAACTTCAACTGCGTACAGTAAGTATAGTAGACACACTTAATCCAGAGCCAATTCAAGGAGGATAATTTCAGTTTCGCGAGAGCAGGGCAATTCCATGTACCGACTGTGGGAGGGACAACATCACCAAAGACGTATGCCACTTGAGTGCGTTTCCTACGTTTCGTTATTTGTAATGATGAACATGCGCAAGATAGCCTCCTCTTTGGTTCTTACATTCCCAGTCACGGACAACGACAAGATTGTCAACGATACGAGTGAGAGTTTGCTGGTGATGTAATGATGTCGTTGATGACGTTGGTGATGACGCACAAATGTTACTTTCCAGTTGGGGTTCGTTGATACTTCTGTACGGCCAATCCTTTGCTGAATGAGGTCCGTACCGTGTTCTGAATGCTCTCAGTGATGCCGTCACAAATTTCGGCTCGTGAAACAATTTAAAAATCGCCACATGTGCTGTTGAATAGCGCTCCAACACTGTTGCAAATCCGAAACTGTTAACTCTAAAAGGGGAGACCAAAATGCAGCAATCGAATCTTTACAGAAAACGAAACTGTGAGTGACTGAAATCTAAAATTCTAACCTTTCACATGATAAGGCCGCTAAAAATTAATTAAATGGTTCTCGGGAGTAGTACCAAAAAAAAAAAAAAAAAAAAGACGCTAGCGGGTGGTGTTTTTTTTTTTTTACGTTTTATTCGTGATTTTTCAGATGCGGGCGGTGGCCTTTTATTTTTACCAAACAAATCGAAATCAGCAGCTCACGTTTTGTTGTGGAGTACAATATCTAGGTTTAATGCCAGGAACAGCGTGCAAAAGTTACACATTTGATAAAAATCGCATTCTTTAGCACCAATTTTTTTTGTTTCAATATGCCTCTGAACGACTCTTATAGCTTTGTTTCAAGGCGGTCATGTGAATGGAGCATAGTGCTCATATGGTCATCGGCTCCAGAAAATGTTCTGACGCGTAATCGGATTTTTTTTTATTAGATAATGTCATAAAAACCGTTTTCCGCGCTAAGAAAAACCCATGCGTGCGCTACTGAGAACCACTTATTTAATTTTTAGTGGCCTAACCTGTTTTGGTTAATCAGGGTTAAACTAGAAATTAAAGATATAAAAACAGAACTTGTGCGCATTCTCCTAATTTTCTCATAACTCATTTCGTTTTAAAATTTATTCGGCAGCACCTGTTTGTTGTCTCAGAGTTTAAACACTGTTTCTAAATCCTGTAAAATATTTCACTCTATCTCCTTTTTACTTAAATTAACTTTTGAAACACAAATGAGCACACCTTTCAGCTTTGCGCTCACGTTAGAAAAAGGGTGCTAACTAGTCAACGCCTACTGGGAGCAAGACGAGGCCACCGCACAAGAGGAGAAAATGAAACAAGTCGGGGAGGAGGAGGTCTTCCAACTACAATTTAATAACCACCTCAACTGGCGGAAATTGTCAATACAATGGGACCTAACAATGGAAAGAAAAAGGAGGGATGACACTTATACATTTTTCCTTCTATTTTTAATTTTTTTTCCTTCTTTTTCCCGTTTTTCAGTTAGGTTTTATTGCGGTTGTAGTAATATATAGCACGGTTGGAGGGAAGGGAAAAAAGACGGACACTTTGTTGGAATCTTCTCTTCCTTTACTGAAATGATGAGGCGTGACTAGAACGAATATCGTACAAAGATGTCCGGCCCGGGGCGGCCCGGCCCACCGCCCCCCCAAAGGAGTCTGTTCCAAAGAATGAATTGCTTTTTCTCACGCGAACAAACGGGAAAAATAATAACAATAATAATAATAACAAAATTTGAGAGGGAAAAATAGAAAAAGAAGAGCTTCTACCAACGTTGCACAAAAGAAAGAAATGACTCGTTTAGCATCACGATGGTATTAGACTGAAATGACACAGCATTCTAGTTGCACACACGCACGTATTGCACGTAGAAGGAAGTTTTTAAGTGAAGATTTTGCGGACCTGTTTTGATGTTTGGCGTTATGTTCGGAAATGTTTGATTATAAAGGAGACATATTCAGGAACTATGTCTGCAGGGGTGTGTGAGCGTGTGAGAAAATTTTGGGAAAAAATAAGAAAAAAATTTACATGATTAAAAAATATGTGAAAAATTTAAGAAACGTGTGGAAAGAACGTAAAGAATGAAAAGAATGCGGGCCAATTTCACCATCAGGAATTGACCCACATTGCAGCTCGACCTCAGGCCATACACCGTCGTGACCCTGACCCTCCTAGTTGGCATTTTGAGCTAGCTGGCATTATCAGCCGCATGTTCTGGCCACGCTATTGGTAGCGGTTTTACACCTTTCTTCACACTGTCACACAGAATCCACTGGGGAACCTTACTGCACTCCCACCCGCAGCTACTAGTTTTGCCATCCCCTACCAAAGATGTGTCTAGTAAAATGAAACTTGGTTCTTTTATCTATTAACTGCGTCTATTAACTGCATCCATTTCTTTAGCAGTTATGGACCACCCTGAATTTGTGTTTCTATCTTATGGAGGCGAATTGTACTCTGTTAAGTTCTGGAAATCATGTTTTCATGGACAACGACAAGACCTCATATAGCGTCTGGCCCTCGTTAATGAAGACTTCTTTTCGATCAATACATTCCCGACCCAAGTCGTTAAGAATAATGAAACATCCGCTAGGTCCTACGTAATAACATTAGCTTCCTTGCAATTTTCAAATGCCCACACAAAACTAACAAACAAAAAAAAACATCTCTTTTCGTTCATTGGGAAGACTATAACTTCTAGTCCAGTAATCAGTCACCCAGGAAACCGTAATTCTACCCACGAAAGTAGAGCACTCGAAGAATTACGTTGCGCTGTGGAGGAAAGACCGAATCAGATTACCTAAGTAAGAATAAAGACCACTTGGTGGTCTCTAATCCTATTGCACTGACCACAATGAAACTGAAGAGCTTTTCAACTAACGAGGCTACGTCAATGATTTCCAGCAATAATGATAGAAAATGGGCATCTGCTTTTACAGCCAGAGTAGTAAACACAAAAAGACCACCAGGGATGGGTTGTGATGGTGCCTTCTATGACGTCAGACAGGAAAACTTGCTGACCACATTTAAAATATCTAAAGTAAAGAAATATACACTTTCAGATTAAAGGAATTCTCCAGTCAGCAGCGTAATATTTCTAAACCCCAATTCGGACTCTTGGTCGCAGCTGGCTAAAATAATAAACCATTATCATACGTTGACACATACACAAAAAGCCATTTCTGCGCTCCTTCAACCAGATCTGCATACGAGCCTCCAGCCATAGGCCAGTCAAAAATTCTTTTCTTTCTAAGTTGTGCCCATTTCTCCATAACAGAAAATGTCTAAACAAGGAAACCGTATTACTGGCTAATTCTTTGTATCTTTATCTAAATCCTTGCGTGCTTCTGTTTGGACACAAACGGATGAACATACTGTGTTAAATAATTCTTGGGTGTCGTAGCAACATCGGCTACGATTCTTCTCGAGTTATACCTTTATCGCAGTTGTGCTTTGCTACTAATCACAGTGAAATTGGATTGTGTGATCAGTGGCAAAAAAAAGGCGGATCTAACGTAATGCGAATGTTGCGACTGCCCTCCTTCTTTCCTGCTGAAAAAAAAGGTTCGAACTCCCTTTGAAATGCAGTCTCGTTAAAGGAAAAGAAAGGGAAAATTTCATTATAGTCTGAGTAATTAGTTTCTTTTCGGCCTATTTTCATTTTGAATAGTAAAAATGTTTCATTTTAAATTAATTAAATTAGAATGAGTCAGTCAGCTTCTGCTTAGTTTACTGGGTGGGCGTATAAGAACAAAATTAAGGATTAAACCACCCAGTTTACTTGTGATACTTTGACTGTAACACATCGCTGCACAGATGTTAGAACTTACTGGATGTTGTCCAATTATAACGAGTGTGTGAACACAAAGTTGGAGTTTCACATCCATTTTAAAAAGGTAATACCCGAAGTATTCTGCCCTGTGTGAAACAGCCAATGCAAATGAAACCACAATTAGCACAACCGCGGTGCCAGAGAACCAAGAAAGTGCTAAAATCTAGGAAAACATCGTAGAAAATTTAACAGACAGTCCATAGCCCTAGCAACATGTACGATGACGTAGGCTGAAAAAAGCTGACCTTGGTAACGGATAATTTTATTTAAATAACGTTCTTAAACTCTTTATTTAAGTTAAGAGAGTTATCGTTCTTTTTAAGTTCTTAAACTACCAGATTAAACGTCGTTTCCATGCCTTAAGAGTCGCGTTGAGCGATTTGTGCATTTCCTTTTCTTCGACAACTACAGAAAAGCATTGCGACTGTTGAGAAAAGACTTAATCGTTGCAGTCTTATAAAACACGAATCCAGTAAATGACTCCAAGTTTCACAAACACATTTCAGCAATTTATTTACCGTTTGTAGTTTACAATATTAAAATAGGTGCCTAAAAATGCCTCAGTCATCTTGAGCATTTTTCTGGTTTCGCGTCGCCATTTAAGCAGAAATAAAAGAATTAAACTTTGTGGGGGGGGGGGGGGGGGGGGACGCACAGAAAAATGTTATGGAAAGGAGATATTGTCAACTCTTGCCCTCCTGTAGTGCCATCAATGGGTTTCTGGTTTATGATATCTGGTCCGGGATCCGTCTAAAACTTTGGCACGGGTGAAGTGAACTCATGATGCAAGTAAGTAAGTACGTTTATTACAATAAACAATTGCAGTATAACAATACAGTATGTGCCCACATCCCGCAAGAGCTGATGCCCGCGTGTGGCATGTAGGGTACCATACAACAAATTATAAAACAAAACATTGTATAAAAAGCAAAAGTCGCTGCAAAACTTTAGTGACAACATGTAATTAATAATACAATTATTTAATTATAAACACAAAACGAATTATAAAATAATGGGAAGTTAATGGATTGACAAGGTAAGACATACTTAATTACGAAAAGAAAATTTAGCTTAAAAACTTCAATAAGTTTTCTATAGAGTCAGTACTTAGGCCCAGTAGCCATTTATACAATGATTTTTGGAATGGATAAATCTCAACAATTTCTTCTAAGTTTTTTGGTACACTATAATTGTACAGCTATTGTATGTCCCGTCTGTATACTCACTATGAGTCCAGGGACGTAGAGTTTGGGTTAGGGGACCATCAACTACAAGCATTCTCGTGTTCCTTCCAGCAGAATTTCAGGTCAGTGCCGTGTGTATCCAAACATGCCAAGCGCCAAAAAGAATCAGCGCATGTGCAAGAACGGTTGCTCGCGCCCGCCATATTGAAATATTCGCTTCGTTTTATGCAGGCAAGTAATGCTCAACGTTCAATCAACTTATTAATTAACAACAGCATGCCACTTGATTTATACATTTCAGTACAATTTTAAAAAAAACCTGTGCTGAACCTCATAATCGCCTGTATAAATTTAAACTTGATTGCAACTTCATAATGCTTCCACTGTATTAGGTGCAATTTTCATTCCAGCAGGTGGGAAGGTAAGGGTTGCCCCTGCGAGAACTAAGATGGAGGCCGAGAACTACGCTGGATGACGTCAATCGCGTCACAGACTCCATGCCTTTGTGCCAAGAGCTACAGCTCTGCACCATAGCTAGTTGTTGGTCGTCCTAACCCAAACTCTACATCCCTGATTAGTCGGTCTCGTCGGGACGATTCGTTCATTTTCCAGCCAGAATTTGCCACGCCTTTTAAAGAATGCTTTCCAAAGTTCCATTATCCAAAGTAGGGGCGAAAGACAAAATAATGAGGGACGTGAAAGCGACATTGTCAACCTGAAGCTACGTGAAGATTAGTCACAGTCTTCGGTGACAGTAAATTTGCCGTGTTATGGCTTACTTTAATTTAACGAGCCAGTTCGTCAGTAACAAATGTTCGGGCCATTTCTCCGGAAACAAAAAGTCATTGTAAAGGATCCCAGAGATAAGACGCATGAAAGTGAGTATTCAAGTAAATGGCCTCCAATTTTCGTTATTGGGCGTCGTTCCTTTGTTTCATATTTTCAAAGCAAGTACAATGAAAGACAATTGCAAACTGATGGAAGGGGATGAGGGGGCTATCAGGCTGGCATTGTTTTGGTTTATAATCATGTTTTTTTTTCATTATAATAAATTAATGGACTTTTTATTTTCATTTTACGACTTTTCGACTTTTATTGCACTCGTCTGGAAGCACATAACAACACATCGTTCGTTCAAAGTTACATTCCTATGAAGGACAAAAAAAAGCTCATAGGATTCGATGGAATGATAATATTACCCGTGTTCCATCTCTCGTTATGGGTCACGGCTCCAGTTGTGGTCCTGAACTATTTTCTGCGATACCTCACGTGAAAAATTCGTTGTATAAGTTTTAATCTAATAAATAGGGGTGAAATATATCACTCGTGCTACTATTAATAGAGGCATGCGTCAATACGGTTTGCTACAGCGTTGAACAATCATGTTGCCAAGAAGGTGACCGCTACTTCGAGACAAGGCCAACTGGGGCAGAAATCGCATGTGTCGTCTCCTGGCTCAATGCCACTTGACGCACGTGCCGGATAGTTGGTGCCATTTAGCGTTGCCTTGGCGAAATAAGATTCTGGTGATGATGAATCAACTGGCCTGGAGCCAGGAAACGAAACCTACAGCTTCTCTCCTAGACGACCCTGTGACAAAAGATGGAATATGAAGCAATAGATACACCACCCACTGAATAATTATGGGTATCCGTGATGTAACTATCACTTCATATTCTATCTCTTGTCAAAAGGTCGTCTGGGATAGAATATGAGGCGATAGAATATGAGGCGACAGTTACAGCACGGATATCCACATCTACGTACGTGGGTATCCGTGCTGTAACTATCATATGCATATTCATATTCATATTCATATGCCATTCCTTGTCACAAGGTCGTCTGGAAGAGAATATGAAGCAATAGTTATAGCATGGATACCCACGTCCATGGATGTGGGTATCTGTGCTGTAACTATCGCTTAGTATTCCAACTCTCGTCACAAGGTCGTCTGGAAGAAAAATATGAAGCAATAGAATATGAAGCGATAGTTACAGCACGGATACCTATGGATTAAAGATGGGAAAGCCAAAGGCTCACAAGAAATAACTAAATAGAGATGCAAACCTATTTACGTTGCATTTTGGACTTATATGTCAGACTGCTTGAGCGGGAAATCGAACCCAGGACTTTTGAAACCAAAGGCCAAGGTCCTACCGCTGAGCCAGACTGACACGGCCTCTTTTTTTTTTTTTTAATATACATATATATATTTTTTAAAGGAAACGTCCATAGGCAGCATTTAACACGTACACATATAAACAAATAATAGGCCGTATCAGTCTGGCTCAGCGGTAGGACCTTGGCCTTTGGTTTCAAAGGTCCTGGGTTCGATTCCCCGCTCAGGCAGTCTGACATATAAGTCCAAAAGGCACGGTAAATATGTTTGCATCTGTATTTAGATACCTATGGACGTAGGTTATCTGTTCTGTAACTATCGCTTCGTATTCCATCCCTTGTCATAAGGTCGTCTGGGAGAGAATACGAAGCGATAGATCATGAAGAGATAGTTACTGCACGGATACCCGCATGGGTACCTGTGCTGCAATCTTCGCTTCATATTTCATCCCTTGTCATAAGGTCGTTGGAAGGAATATAAAGCTACAGAATATGAAGCAATAGTTACAGCAGGGGACGTGGGTATCCGTGCTGTAACTATCGCTTCATATTCCATCCCTTGTCACAAAGGCGTCTGCGAGAGAATATGAAGTGATAGTTACAGCACAGATACCGACGTTTTACGGATGTTGGTATACGTGCTGTAACTATATCTTCGTATTCCTTCCCCTCGGCACGTACATATATAAATCGCTTGTCACATGCATTCATAAGATCCTGGTTCATATCATTCACATTTACAATTACACATTCGTCGCCTAAATGGTCATATCCCCTGGACAACCAAAATACGTTTGAATGGTAGAGGGAGGGGGATGGCACGATTATCCATAAATCGATAATATCACGTTAAAAACTTTTGGCGACTATATTATCTTTTTCCGACATACGGTATCAAATTATTTCCGATTGCAATATTAATTCAATTGCAATATTCATAACTTTCATGCAATATTTCACTTAGCTGGGTTTTCTATTGCAAACCTAACAACACGACCGTTTTATAAAACCAAAACTATATGATCATTACGATCGGATCAAACAAGCCGGCACCTGCCATGTTCTAATTCATTTCCGATATTGCGTTCTTAAATCTAACCCAGTCGAACCCAGAAGCACATATCCTTGGATGCATTAATAAATGCAATGGTTATTACAGCCCAAAAATTCTTTCACTGAGATAGTATTGGTTACCGAGACAGTTTTTTTTAAAACATATCAGGATAAAAACAAATTGTGTATCATACCATCCCCAGCAAAATAAACCAACCTTCCACAAAGGTAAAGAGCCCCGCAAAGTTTATACCATACAAAGTAGTAACAACCGACTCGAAATGGCTGCCGTCCAGTTTGTGATCCGAACCGGAATCACCCAAGTGTAATTGACCAAGGTGTAAGTAAAGATTTAGTGATCAGGGTTGTGATGAAAAACTTGGTGGCCCATCCCCAGCTGCGCTGTATAAGCATATGTAGCATGGAAGTTTCAAAGTCACGCTACTATGAGTCTAAACTGTGCCAATTTTGTTGCAAAAGTTAGTACTCACACTTAAAATAATAATATTTCGAAATACCAAGGAGGGTGCAAAGTTTAAAGTTCTTAAGCATGAGACCTTATTCACTTTGCAGCAAAAGTGATCAGTTTTACGACAATAATATCCAACCACAAGACCCAAACGGACAGGTCGTTGGATGCCCTCTAACGACGATAAAAACAACTAAACCCCAGTCTAGCTAGAGAGCTACTGACCCACTAGCTGCCAAAGACTATCAGACTTGTAATGGACGTGGAAACGCTGGCGTCTGGTGTTGCCCCAACCCATTAGCCGTTGTTGCCTTGGAGACCATTAGGCTCAACTCGGACCAATTACATCTTGTCTTCTGCAATGTGGATAGGTTTATAAACGAGAAAACGCGCCATGAAAAAGGTGTTGCTGGAAGCCTGCTAATTAGCTTTAACGCATCCTCAGCCTGGAGCCAATTCCTACAATACCCCAAGATTCCTCCTCCGTCTTTCTCTCTCTCTCCTTCCCAGAAAAGCAAAATTCACGTAAACAAAGCCATTAGCGAGTGCGGACGTGTAGGAGAGCCATTCGGAGCCCATTTAATAACTTTCGTTAGCCAAGCAAGGTCATGCAATACAATGCGCGTGCGAACAATTAATAGCAGGTTATTCTTTAACTTTTTGTGCCCATGCACTTTTTTTTTGTTGCACCGTGCGGTGTAGTTTAAAATGAATAATGATGTGAAACAAACCGCGGCGGCGAGGCGAGGACATAATTACCATTAAGTATGTGCAAGAAAGAACCCAAAAAATGTATTTTCATGCGAAGCACACGTTTATTTACTTTAGGGACAATAAGGTAAAGTAAACAAAGACGTAGGGACGAGGAATGTGTAGATTCATAATTCTTGATGCTGGTCATCCACAAAGCATTTTGTAGCAATGTAACGCAAAGGACATCGGAAAGCACATGACACGGCATTAAACATGACATAGAAAATCAGATAATATTGTATTTTTTATGAAAAGCTTTTTTTTTTCAGTTTTTTAAAGCTTTACGGGAGGTCTGGGCTGGCAGGTAGTCACTTAACGGTTAGTTTTTCTTAGTTTAATTTCTTTAATAAACTAACTTTAAGAACAATGGGGATAACAGTCATTATGAAAGTAAAAAAAAATGTAGGGACAAGGAATGTGCAGATTCCTTAAAGCTAATGATTAGAGACCTTGGGGGCCGAAACGACCTCAACCTATTCTCAAACTTTCAATGGGTGAGAAGTCCGGCTTGCTCGACTGAAGCCCGGAATTTTTGATGTAGGTCATCCGCAAAGCAGTTTGTTTGTTTATTTGAGTATTAGGTGCGACCTGCAAAGCCATACACTCATGCTAAACCTAATTTAACCGATCCTAAAGCTAAGCAGTTTTTAGCAGTGTAAACAAAGGACAAACGATAACACACGACATGGCTTTACCATGACATAGAAAATTGGGTAATATTATTATGTAATAAATATCCGTGAGAAATAGGCGATTAACCGGTGATAATTGCTCACTTTTTAGAAAAGGGGCAGTCCAAAATCGAGTGCGCAGATCGAGTGAGTTCCCCCCTCCACTGAGACATTGGACTTCCCCGGTTCGAGCAACTGAGCTATTATCGCTGGTTAACTGCCTATTTCTCACAAATATGTGTTTTAAAGGCAAGGTGTGATGTCAAGTTAACTTATCGACTTATTTGAGTTTTTTTTAATTTTCATTTGCAAATTTTATTTGTGAATTATAATGAATTTAAGAACTTTTACATACGACTGATTTAAATTCCTGAACGGAAACTTCCGGTTTAGAAACTTCCTGTCTAGGAAAGTAAGATCTAAGGAAAAACATCTTTTTTTTTTTCCGTCTCCATTTCCGAATTTCGTGTTTAAGGTAAGGCCGCATTTTTTTATACTTTAATAGTTTAAATAAGATTAGAAATAAAAATGCGCTATGGGCTCGAGTCGTAGGTGTTTAGGTATGTTTCAAAGTGTCAGTAGCCTAGTTTTCGTACCGTCGGGACAAAAAGTTACTGGGGCTAGGCTTGTGCATTTAATGTATTATGCGACATGGCTTTTTTTTTTCGTGCGCTGGTACGAAAAATGTCACCAGTCGCAAATGTGCGTGTTTACGCTGGTTTTGCAAAGGGGTGTGGTGGCTGAATTTGTGCTGTGTAGTTATGAAAAGTGGGTTATTATGTCACGTGATGTAGCTATCACATGGTGGTGAAGGGGTTGTGTAGATCCTGTAAAAAGTGCGATATTGCAAAAAAAAGTGTTGGTTATCAAAATTAACCCATGGGGTGACTGACGTGTATGGGTTTTCAGAATATCCGCGTATAAGGATTACATTTTTAGCATTGGGAAGTATCAGCTTGACATCACCCTGTGTGTTAAATGGTATTAATCCTCTTTCGTTACGCTAATAAAAATTTCGGTGGAATTCTAATAATATTTGAATCAAGTTTAAGTTGTTTGCCAAACTCTATCTGTGGTAGCATTGAAGGGAATTGTGGCACTCTGACCTAAGTCTTGGGCATGGAATCTGGCTCAGTAGACAGTTTACTATTATGGTAGTTATTCCCCAAAGTTTTCTTGCCTTTCGTTGGTGTATTGGGCTACAGTTCAACTTAAGACTCTGAGTGACTAAATATTGACTGGCATCTGGACCAGGTATAAAAGGCAAGGGATCTGCCCACAACAGGCCGCCTCACTTCGAAAGTAAATGAGATAGCGCCCACGAAAATCAGCTTATTAAGAAATCTAGTTTTCCTAATTAAGTGGCTCCCTAGTGTCCGATCCGACGAACTCTTCAGAATGTAGGTAGAATATAGCAAAATGTTTTACGTTCAGAATTTAACAGTCCCACTGTAGTTTGTGCTATGGCAGGCTGGAAACACTACGTTGAATGCAAAATACAAACTATCCCGCTGTTTATGAATCTCCTCCCACCACCACAAGGCACCACAAGTGTGGGAGGTGTGCACTTTTCGGTGTGCACTTTGATGATGCAAACTAGTGTGATGTTGGGTATAACTTTTCTTATAACAGTGCAATTGTAACAATGGATTAATCCAAAACTGGAGTTGTTATAAAAGGTATTGTCACAGTATTGGACAATGAATTTTTAACACTTCTTTGCAACACAAGCATTAATGCAGCGGTTTATCCTGGACGAAAACTCCATTTTTACTAATTAGCAGTGTTAAGTGACAAACTTGCCTCTTTCAAGTTTAAGTTAGGGGCCTTACGGCTTCGTCGGGCAGATGACTGGAAAAGGTTAACGCTCGCTAATTCCTTTTGAACCCTTTGCCTCATTCAAGCTGTGTAAATCTTAGAAACGTGCTCCAACAATGCTACGTTGTTCTATTTCAACAATAGAAAGATGTTTGCACAAACATTGGCATCTACCAGGAACGATTAATCCGTATGCAGAATTCATTTGTAGTGGTCAAAATTCAATGTTCAATACTATAAACAACAATAGTCTAGAACTCCACAGTTGTCATTAACAATGTATCGTTGATTGTGCTCCTCTTTTCCTCTTGTTGCCCTCTCTCTTCTCTATAACGATCCCTGCCCCTGCTCTCTGTTACATTTAGTTAAGTCCTTTTTCAGCCCTCTCTCCATGTAAGGACGTGAGCAGACAGCCCTCCTGTCAGCAATGGAGCAGCCATTTTGTTCGGCCATCAGGCCTATATACGAATGTTTTAGTTAAGTCAATGCGTCAAACCCTTTCGTCGTTCAACTTTCGTTCTGCACGCACGCAGTTGTCCAGTGATCCGAGACCTGGCTTATGAAGGTTTCAGCGACGATTGTGAAGCAACTTCAGAAGATGATGCAACTTAAACTGGAAAGAGCCGAATGACGATTTGAATACGTCTGATCAACGTTAATAATTGGAAATGAATTGAAAGTGAGAGATAAGGAGCAGGACTTGAACTGGCAACAGAGACTGTATCCCACCGGATTATTGAAGATATGTGATAACCTGAATAAATCGAGATGGACCTATGTCTGTCTACATTTGAGTTATGACTGCTAGCAAGAATCTACATTATCCACACCGGCCTCAGCAACAGTGTGATTCTTGAGTTGGTAATTATGGTAGAACTTAATCCAGTAAAATTATAGGGGCAAATACAGAAAACGCTCTACTACTGACCGAGTCCTACGGGTGTGGGCCGACTCACTCTCTAATGGGAGACAGAAGACTGGTGTTATATCCAAACGTTGATAGATTAAAGCAAGAAACGCAATAATCTAACGACAGTTATGGCAGCATTGTGGCCAGCTACGCTGCACCGGTTATGATAGCGCAGTGTATACATGGCATCTAGTCCCCCACGTTGAACAACAAGACGTTGTCATTAACGCAAAGACTTAGCGGTCAGTCCACACTTGCATCCTCAAGACAAAACTTGGCATCCATAGAACTCGAGAGAATTACTTCTAGTAACTCAAAGTATACTTGCTTTTTCGTTTTCTTCTGAAAGTTTCTGAAAGTTCAGCATCTGAATAATCTCTTCCACGTGTTGAAACTTTGTCTGAACATTTTGGCTCACAGTTTCACCGCAGACAGTCTGCCAAACTTGATTTGTAACTTTGTAGTTACACCTTAAGGCTGTTAAGTAATAAATAATATTCTTTACACGTTTCCCACATTTTATCACCACTTAAAAATAAAATGTCAATTATTTTAATGATTAATGAAGTAGGTTTAGCTCGCAATTGGCATTCCGTTTAGCCAAACGTTAGTCAAACTCACGAATACTATTGTAGAACAAGAATAATTGCTGGTTCGTATTTTACTCGGCATCGACTAATCTGAATTGTTTTTCTCTGTCAAAAGTTCGGAAATTACCGGGAATAAATTCATCCATTTTATTTTTTATTTGTCATCGGACACTCGCTTATTTTCTTCTAAGTTTTCCAATTTCAATCGCGAAAGGAGACAAAATCATCATCGTTTCCTGCTGTCGCAGCCTTCGTATATTTCTCCCAGATTTTTTTTTTGGCGTCGTATCCAAAAATAAATAAGCCGTTTATATCTTTCCGTAATAGTGGCAATCTATCTTGCCCGTAAAACAGTGCACAATATGGCGGCGGGCACGAGAACATCCATCTGGCGGATTTCACGCCAACTACGATAGGTAATGGCGCTGTGGCTTTGGAAAGCGACGACCCTGGTTGGCTATTTATTTGGTGCCTCTCTTCCGATCACAATGGATGTGGGAGCGCTGGGGGACGATTCCAAAAACCACGACGCCCGCCGACCATTTATTATCCCTTAAAAACCCCCTCTCCGATTGCGGCGCAGCAAGAAACGAGCGACACACCAAGCTCCGCCCTGGTGGCAAACGCAAAACCCAGATTACGAGCTATGGCGCTTCGGCAAACGACAAAAAAAAAAAAAAAAATTGAGTCTAAAAAAAAATTCTAGGATAAACTGAAAATCCTTTCTTCCTAAAAACCCTTTTTCAATAGCGAGTATTTCATCCCTAGACTATATTTTTACCACCACAGGATAAGCGGAACAAATGGGATACACACAAAAAAAAAAAATGAAACCGAAAGTAAAAAAAAAATTGTTACTACATAAAAAAAACTCGGTCGAAGTATTCGTCCCACCACACAACGTCTGGACGTAGCGGTGGTGGGAGAGAGCGAATCCCACTAGACAAAACTGTTTTTCAATATACGCTCCCCGAGCTGTCGCCTGCGAATATTAATAATCCGTCACAAGAGGTCGTTAATTTCGTTTCTCGCGACGGAAGCGCCGCAGGAGAATAACAAGATGGATGACGCCACTTGGCAGACACGGCGCACGAGCGGCCACTCGGCACGAGACCTGCGGTTAGAGATACGTGACTGTAGATGGCAAAAACACTATAAATAAACACTTTAGCCGGCGCTGTAAAAGCTTAGAACTGCATTGAGTGATCTCGACAGATGATAAAGGCTAAAAGAATAAGTGAGACAGATGCTTTCAGTTTCGAATTTCAACTTTTCTTGGTATTTATATTATTACAACTTCTGATGTGGCAGTACGGCTGGCGCTATAGGCATATGTCGTAAAATAACAAAATCTAATGCAGAAGATTGCTAGAAAAAATATGGGTTACGAGTTTTCACCTGCAGTTTCTTCACGATTTCTGTGCAATGCATGTGAACATTTCTAGTAAATATTTTTTAAAGAATGTATGTACTTGCAGTGCTCCCGTTTGTTGTCGCCCTGGCGCAGTTTGTTTCTGTTGGGGCCCGGAGTTTGATTGCCCAAAGGGTTCAAAGGGTTTGAGGGAGCGTCAACCGCTTCCGGTCATCTGCCAACCATAGCCAGTAAACTATCTGGCCCGACCTACCACTATATTAGGGTGGGTAGACGACTGGCCCATTTCTTCGAGGTCTGTTCTTCGAAGTAGCATCTTTGTACGGAGAGACGCGACATCTATTGTCAGCTAGTGACGGTTTTCAAAATAATAATTTTAAATTTCACGTAGATTTTCGTGGCGAATTTATATTACCTATAAAAGTATTTTTAAATAGTTTTTAAAGATATCACTCAGCCACAATTAAGCTATTTCTCCGTGCTAGCAAAAAAAAAAAAACCACACTTTCGTTGAAAATTTGTACGGTTGGTGCCGCCCTCAGTTGATAGAAAGTGGCAACGAACAAATCAATCGCATAAGTAGGGTTTCGGCGACCATATAGCCCACTCCAGTCACGTATGCTATTTTTCATCCAAGATCCAGCTGGTACTGTAGTTATCACTCAGTTTAGACATCTCAGTAGTACACAGCATTGCTTGTAACAATGCAACAAGCTTGATACCTCCATCCCCTGCCCGGAGTACTGGGATTTCCATCCCAGGCCTGGAGTACTTAGATCGACAAAGGGCCAGCACGCGCACAACTAACAACGAATCGTGTTGACGTTCTTTTGTTCAGAAAGCTTGACAATGCGACTGTGCGTGCAACAATGTTTGCCGATTTTCCCCTTCAGCTAAGAAAGACGATGTCGCAAAAACAATGACAGTGAATGCTTTTTTCAATTGTTACGCGACTGGGTGATAAATAGGTTATTACCCGGTTTCCTCGTCTAAGCTCAACAACGGCTCGGCTCCTGCGGGACATCCACATAGTTTATCTCAGTACTCGGAAAGTGGGTTAATAACCTATACCTAGAGCCCTGGCGGACGAACCCTTAACAACAATACATTTCGTAAGTATAGGTTATTACCTGCACTCCGAGTACTGAGATTAACAATGTCGATGCCTGTGCCATTGTTGACCTCAGTACGAAAAAAACGGGTAATAACCTATTTATCACAATCACAATCATTTATTAAGAGCCCTGGCCCGCAGCCGCACGCTCTCTACCCTTACAAACTACAATACAGATACTACTTACTAACATCCGGGTAATTTACCGTACCACCATAACAACCACCCCACACATAACACTGCACTTCATGGTCACCACACATGACACCACATCGACGCACGGCACTCTCTTCCAGCAATCCATTCAATAGCAACATTGCAGCACTCCCTTCCAACTGTCCACTATGCACAAGACGCGCTCACTCCCAGTGGACTACTATAGCATGACCACCACTCCGCCGTGCACTAACACACCGCGCACCCAGGCCCACCTTTTCTCTCCTATTTAGGGAGAGTTCCAGTGGACCACATTCATCACACCATGACGACGCCAGCAGACACCACCAGACGACAACAATGCCATCCGTGCACCAGGCACACCGGCCCACCTTCTCTCCCCCATTTAGGGAGAGTTCCAGCGGACCACATTCTTTACGCCACAACGATGCTAGCAAACACCACCAGACGACGATACTACCCAGGACAAGCCGGCTGAGGGTAGGGCGGGACCAGCAACATGCACGCACTCTACTTGCATCACACAGGGACACGCGACGCCCTACAGAACTCCGCCACCGCTCACAGCTTGGCAACCGGGCTCGTGCCTACAAACAGGGATAGTACCTCTGGGAGCGTTAACAGACTGCCCAGCCAAGACACTAGACGCGTTCGCGCTACCGCATATTTGGCACAATGCAGCAACACATGCTCTGGGGACTCTTCAACAAGACACGCCGAACATAACGGTGAACCCACCCAACCGAAATGAAATTGGTGAGCACGCAGCAAAGAGTGTCCAACGCGCAGCCTGGAAGCAATTTTCGCATCCTGGTAAAACAGTTTGTCTAAACCT
>JAHWFP010185046.1:129849-145889 GCA_023313725.1 Lithobius niger | reverse complement strand
TAATTGGGGTCATCTACCTAAATTAGACGCGTCACAATAGCAGTTGAAAGTTAAAAATGAGCAAAAAATTCCACGGTGACTGTGATACCAGCCCCAAGTAATACAGGCGTAGCTCGGTTCCTAACATTCGTAGACCCTTTCAACTACCCTTGTTGTAAAGAAGACAGTCCTACCTATCGAATGGATCTAATTGGAGTCATCTGCCTAAATTAGACACGTCACAATAGAAATTGAAAGTTGAAAATGAGGGAAAATCCAACGGTGACTGTGACACCAGCCCCTAGTCAAACAGGCGTAGTTCGGTCCCTGACAGACGTAGACCCTTTAAACGACCCTTGCTGCAAAGAAGACATTCTCACCTTTCAAATGTATCTAATTGGGGTCATCTACCTAAATTAGACGCATTTAGCAGTTGAAAGTGAAAAATGAGTGAAAAATCCAACGGCGACTGTGATACCAGCCCCAAGTAATACTGGCGTAGCTCGGTTTCTAACAGTCGTAGACCCTTTCAACAACCCTTGTTGCAATGAAGGCACTCCCACCTTTCGAATGAGTCTAATTGGAGCCATCCACCTGAATTAGAAATGATGCAGCAGCAGTTGAAATTTGTTAATTGACAAATTGAGACGCCTGTTAGCATTAAATTAGCAAAAAAAAAGGGCCGAAAATGACCTAAAATCCATTTTTCTTGTAAACCATAAGTGATATGAAAAAAATGTATGGGAATGACATTGTAGTTTACATTATTGCAAACAACTTTTATCTCTACCGTTTTTGTGCAACACTAACGGTTCTCGCACAATCGGCCAAATTTGGCAAAATTGGGGGCCATTTTGGCCGCCCTCTTGAATTACGGACTTCATCCAATTTTCGAGCTGGCAGCAGGCATTTTCTGACTGGGAGGGGTCGAAATACCTTAAAATCACCTTATGCCAATTGTTATACGAAATGCTTCTTGCATGCTAAAAAACGCCTTTTTTCCCCAAAGCGGCCTAGCCTCTGAATTAAGGTATGCCACTCCACCTCAACCTAACCTAGAGCATTTCCTGAACCATCGTATACTATCTAACAGGATCAAACCATGTGGCACTGGAATAAACCTTAGAGTTTCCTCAAATCGACTGGCTACTTCCTTCCTTTGGGCTAAGTGGGGTTGCATAACCAAAAGTGACCAGATGTCCAAAAATGACAAAAGATGACCAAAATGTGACGAAAACATGAATACATAAATGGAATGTTAAATCTGAGATACCTTCTTTTGTAATTATTTTCTAGCTAAGGCCTGTAAATGTACCATTTTAACAACCAAAGATTTCGATGCCTTTTCACCAAAATAAAGATTTAGAAACGTCTAGATTCATACTCTGGAACGTAGCAGACGACATTACTTACGTACGGAGGAAAATACGCAATATTCCAGACAGGCAAGAACGATATAACAATTCTTGGCGAATTTTCGATAGTCTATTTGCTGTTGATGGAGAGACCTAGCCGAGTATCATCTTCAGGCATGTAATAAAACTCTAAACACTACCACCTATTTACAGGCCATTATAATTCGAAATTGGCGTTAAAATGGCCTCCGATACTTACAAGGTATATACAATGAAGGTGTGCGACGCTCACGTACTGTCTCCGTTATTTTGAAGGCCGTGATTCCACTTTTTTCTCAGACGGCCTCTGAAATCAGCTTCTAGTAGGAACTGGATTGAAGGGTTAGACGGTCCCTGGATATTCATCAGCACGGCCTTCTCTCGAACGTGGTGTTGAGTAGCCAGGGATTCGAGGCCTCTCAGGTGTGAGTCTCTGCTTGAGTTTGAAATGAGCAACGTTTTAGTTCTTCCCAATGGATGCCGTGTGAGGTGTCCATCTGGTGTACAGCGATGCCGTTTGTATCTTTCTGGTTTCTGGTATCACTCATATGTTGTTTTACTCGTGCCCTTACGCCCTTACGTGTCTCACCAATATAGACGGCATCGCAGTCAGCACATGGTACACGATACACTCCTTCTCTCGTGTCCACTATTTTTTGCAATCTTTCCTCATCCTCCTCGTATTTCTTCTTTTTACCACCTTCCTCTTGATGCAATGCTTTTGGCAGGAGCAATTCTTTGAGGCCTTCCCCTTTTTTCACATAGGAGTCAAAGCCGTTATCTCCGAGTATCTTCGGGATCTTGTCTCTTACTCCCTGAAGGTAGGTAAGACCTACCCTAGGTCTATGCTCTGCCTCTCCGTCCGTATCATCTCCTCTGTTCATATCTCTTTTCTGCAATGCCTGCTGCATCAACCTGTTGAGGCACTTTGGGGGATAGCCTAGGAGGATGAACCTGCCTTTTGCTTCTTGAAGGAAAAAACGTGTCACTTCTTGCGAACTAGAATGTCTTAAAATGCTGGTGAACTTGCCGGCTGCAATGGCCTTCAACTGTCCCACCGGGTGACCCGAATCAAAAGGGATACCTCTGCCAGAGGACAGGGGCTTTCTATAAGGATGGTACGTGACAGATCCTCCACTTTCACGAGAAAGCTCCACGTCCAAAAAATGCAGCTTCCTATCCGTCTCTTTCTCTGATGTAAAATTGATGTGTTCCTTCCAGCAGTTCAACACCCGCACCACCTGGAATGATGCCACATTCATGGATGATGATTTCTTCATGGATGATGCCACATCGTCTACGAATCTTCTCCACAACCGATTATCTGGGAATGACTCTCTGGCAAAGGCATCCAGGTGTTGTAGGACAATCTCCGCAAGATCAGGCGAGCTCGAGTACCCCATCGGGGCATCCTTTATTTGCCAGAATGTCGTTCCCTTAAACTCTATATAAAGGTGGTAGTGTTTGGAGTTTTATTACGTTCTTGAAGATGATAGTTGGCTGGTTTCACCATCAACAGCAAATAGACTATCGAAAATTCGCCAATAATTGTTATATCGTTCTTGCCTGTCTGTAGTAATGCGTATTTTCCTCCGTACGTAAGCAAAATAAAGATACCTTTGCTGATTTTGCTTTTTAAACAAAGAGCAAATACAATCTGTTGTTAGGATTATTCCAGGCTACAATTGACTACATGAAAATTATCAATTTAATTCGGGGCAGTAGGTAAGGTTCACCACTGTCTTTTAAGACAGGCTGGGCCACCGTCATTCTTTGCCAAGTTTGGACCGCTCCCTTCACGGTCCACCTCTGATAGGCTAAGCTGCTAGGAAGGAAAATTTTTTAGAGAATTAATAGATTTTTTTTTTCTGGTTCCTAAAAGTATTGATAGGAGCCAACTTGGCAAGTAATTTGTAAGGATTTCTTGACCCTTGGAAACTTACCATTACGATTCACTACGGCAATGGTTTCTGTCCCGTTGTGACCAGGTTTTGCACATACACTTTGAGACTTTGCCAATGTTATTTACATTACGCTTCATTTGAATGCCATTGACAGTGAATGGAAATTTTCACAACATATCGAAACGGTAATAAAAAAAATTTCGACAAATCATGCCAACACTATAGAAATTAAAAAAGATTTTGAATAAGGAAAATAAAAATGTCGTATATGAATCATTTAATATCAATTAGCTCTCGCCCGCAAAGATCTCTAGACAGACTGTTTCACCCTTGTTTGGTCTCGTCAGTAGAGAATACATTGTGGAGGAGAGCTAGGGTACGCTTGCTAGGGCATGGAGGAAAGCTAGGCTACTTGTTAGGTTTCGCTTGCTGAAACCGTATTCGTTTTGCCCTTGTCATATGAATCATACATGCAAAATATACCAAAGTGTCTGGTATCCAGTATGTAAAATTGTCTGATCTGAATGTAAGATTGTCTGATGAAAAGCGTGTTTTCAGGTGAAAATGTTCAACAAATTCTTGTCGGATTTTTCTGATGACGGTGATTTTGTCGGGTATCCTACTATATCAGGATACGGTAGATTGTGCATGTACGATATGAATCATGGGTTAAATCACATTTACTGTAGGCAGTAGAATTGATGGATTTGCAAAGAAAAAATACATAGGCAGACAACAAAAGTTGTAAAACAAAATTGTAAAAATGTTGTTTGCCACTAGATTATGCTTTTTCATCTGGAGACATAAAAAAAATAAAAATTAAAAAATTTGAACAATTGCGAAATTATGTGATAATTGTAAAGAATCTATATATATTAGTACACAAGATCCGCAACGCAGTCATCAGCAGCGCAGCAGCAATCTGCATCTGCAGCAGCTGCATACGATGCCGTCTCAGCCATCCCACCGACGGAACGGCAAATTATAAGAGTAGCAGCCAAGGCCCGCTGAGATAGTAGCTGCACCCGGAATGCAACGGCCAGCAGTGCGAACATACGATCCCAGTAGTTATAAAAGTGTGATACAGCGGACGGCACCGGCACCAGTTTACCGGATCGAACTTTTTTGACAGTTTCCTAGTCAAACTTGTTTATACAGTTTTTGTGCAAAAGCAATTTATTAACTTTTTCCCCAGTTATTATGTACCTAGTCAAACCTGTTTGTGTAGTTTGATTATTTGTGCAAAAGCAAGTTACTCGTAACTAGTCAACCTTGAATTGTTGTTATGTTCCAGACAACCACAAGGCATGTGATTAACCTTGCTGTGGTTGCATAACAAAACAATAATCCAGACAACTTTAATTTTGTTTTCAGCCTAACATTCGTATTATAATCCAGTCACGTAAATGTACTTCACCTAAACACAACTGGTCACGACTGGATGTTAATGTTCTTTACTCAGTTCTACGTGACGCTAAATAGCCAGCCTGTATGTATGGAGTGGTTGTTATTCAGCAGGACGAATGACGCTGCTCAAGGACACAAACTAAAGCTGACAGAATGTAGTCCTAAGGACTCACAAAATAGTTATTTGCATGTAGCCTAAACATCCATCCTGTACTGGAATCAGTTTTCCCCAAACAACAGCTATTCTGTAACTGTACGAATGAGAAGTTCTTAGTGCAGTAGTTCTCAGTGGCAACTTCACCCTGATATTACATTCCACTACACGTTTCTCATCATGAGAGCCATAAGCAACCCCCCCCCCCCCGGTCTCCCTGTGTGCACGCCCCTGCCCATTTTGTAACTGACTGTCACATACTTTTTACTTAAAACGATTTTTCCTCAAAAATTTAATTAACCAAACGTAATGATATGAATGAAAATTAGGCTGGTGTGGGAAGTATTCACGGACGCAAACTAACCCAAACAAGTATCGGTCACGACGTTTTTTATTGGTTATTTTGTAAACACATAAACTACTCACGTATTATGCAGAAAATTGTGTGAAGCAAATTGTATGTATGGAATGTCAAAGGTCACCAGCCATTAAACTATTTCGTGTTGAAGGTGTACGTAGGAACCAATCAAAACGTCCTTCGTATTTCAAAGCCCAATCAAAAAACGAGTCACGAAGTAAACACGCTCTAGCCAAGCATCTTGTTTTTTTTAACCATCCTCCAAGGCCGGTTGGCCAATCCAGTCACGTTTTCTTATCTACCTAGAGCAATAAACTACTCAGTAGGCGTGTTATCCTTCAGGCCAAGCAGGATCTGACCAGTCAAAGGGCACTAAAACTGTCAAATAAATCAGTCACATGTTTTCTAAGCTTACCAATCCAAGGCCTGTTTGAGTGAACGTGTTGGCCAATCCCAGTCACCTTTTTTGCCTTTACCCACGTTAAACAAGTAAATAAACTACACAACATATTAAAATTTTTCTCTTAGAAGTATATTCGTTGCCTTGCAGAGAAGTAACATGTAGCAAGCACTTGCCATGAGGGCAGGGGCTAGAACCCCCCTCCCCCGTGTGTACGTCCCTGCCCATTTTGTTGTGTCTCTACATGGTTGGTTTTCTGTTGTGGTTGGTCTGCCTAATAAACGTCACGGGGTTTTTTTCCGCAGTTAACCTAGACCAATAAACCTATAGTGTAGGTGTGTTTGTCCTTCAGCTAACAGGATCTAGTCGAGACTCAAGTAGACACATATATCGCCTGCCTGAGGCATTTTCCCTCTCAGCTATCGATGCAAACCTGTTTTGTGGGCGACTTGTTCTCCAATCGCAAGTCACGATTTTTCCTTGGTAAACAAGGTAATAATTCACGGAAGTGGGCGGTATCTGTCGCTTTGAAAGTCACGTACCAGAATCCACCGAGAGTATATAAAGCCAACAGGATTGGCTGGTGGAAAAACACACGCCACTAACCGCCGACCAATTGCAGCTCCAAGGGGAAAAGGAAACCAAACGATAAGTTTAAAAATATTTATCTTAAGGCTGTGAAAAGAAATAAGTTTGTTTCTCGGGTATTTTTATTCAAAAAGTAACCAGGCCACCAGGCTTTTTATTTTATTTTTTATTTAATTGGAAGTAATTCAAGTGTTACTTTCAAATGCTCAAAAGCATTTGCATCTTAAATTTACGGAAAAACTTGCAAAACACTTAATTTTACGGAGCTGAAAGTGGTTAATTTAGGCTAAATAATACTTATTTTCAGCTAACTGAATTGCTTTTCCTTGTAACGGTAATAAATTCAGCTTGAACTAGCAAATAAAAAGCATCGACAAGGGGCAAATTTGACCACCAGGCAGGGCCTGAGAAACAACTAATTTTTTTTTCGTAGCCTAAAGTACATTTGTTGCTTTTAAGTGAAGTAACCAGGGCCGGATTTAAGCTCTAGCCGCCTGTAGGCTAATCATAATGCCGCTCTTCAGTGCTCCCAAAACATCCCCTACCCCCGAATCTTATGGGACGTTTAATACATCCGTCTCCCCCCCCCCCACCACCACCACTTTTCTTAATTTCTACGTTCTTTTGCGATCCACGGTAAATTGGTAGGACAATAATAATAACGGTTACTAAGCAAAAAAAGTAACCTATTCCAGTTGCCTTTTTGAACCTGAATAAAAAATGTTAGGGATTTGCTTAAGAAGGATCTTATCCTTTTCATTCCTAGCTTCCCCCAGATTTTAAATAAACTGTGCGCCGCTCAGTTTCACTCGCTCATGGCTACGCATTTTATGTCGCTACAACCATCAACACATGACGCGGTCAACCCGACACAAAGTATGAAAAAAATAATCGAATTGTTACACCTGGAACAATTCAGTTATTTGAAATAATAAGCCGTTGTCAACCTCAAAATTGGTCTTTGGTACGATACAGTTACTGTTGGTGGAAAGCATTATTGACAATGTATTGCACACGATAGCAACAATTTATTTATAGCGTCATCTCTTGGTAGAGTCGGTTCTTCGTCAAGTTTTTAGACTGACCTGCAGCAAGCTTAACAATGGATGGCGCCAGCAGTCGGTTACCTTTTCGTGAAAGGCGGAGCGCCTTAAAAACTAAAACTAGCTGATCGGACGATTGTTTTTAAGCCTTCGTGCCACCCCTAGAAAGTGCCGCTGTAGGGCCCGGGCCTAATTAGAAATCCGGCCCTGGAAGTAACCAACTACAGTTGT
This sequence comes from Lithobius niger, assembly GCA_023313725.1. Classification (NCBI taxonomy): domain Eukaryota; kingdom Metazoa; phylum Arthropoda; class Chilopoda; order Lithobiomorpha; family Lithobiidae; genus Lithobius; species Lithobius niger. The sequence goes on along the minus strand of JAHWFP010185046.1, from coordinate 138,431 downwards.
TGATTCAATGCTTAGTGGGTAGGAATAAAGAATAAAGTACTTCAAAAATAAATTATAGCTTTAGAATTAAGGTTTTTTCATTGTAATGTGACAATTTTACTTTTAAAATATAGCTTAGAATTCAGTTTTTTTTAAATAGTTTTTTTTTCTGTTTTAGCCAAAACACGAAATCACAACCAAAAAGGTAATAAAATATGGATTGTTTTGTACCTGACTTGCCACTCAAACCTGAAAATTCCATCAGTTTGGGAGAAAATTTATTTTGTGTGATAAACCGCTTTAAAAATTCGTGCTATATACATATACGTGTGTATGGTGAAGGAAAAATTAGATATTTTCCTACAAACGAAGGAGTGACAATAAAGGCATATGAATTTGGAGTATTTCTTCAGAATTGCAAAGCTTTGCAAGCGATTGTTGATACCAGCGACCGGTCAAAAACGCTCTACTTGAACCGGAATTTTGCCGTAACTTTAGCTGTTGAGAATGACGTAAAACGCATTGTTTTTATTCATGAGGGAGAGAAAACAAAATGCATCTCGTTGTCTCTCAGTCAATTTCACATTTTGTGTGATTCTCATCTCATCAACTTATAAAATACTGTAAGTGGACCAATTTTCAATACTGCGTAACCAAATACGGTTTTTCCATGTTAAAAAAGAAATGGATGTAACAAAGTTAGTAACTTGTACATCAAACGCTTTTAGTGCTGATGGTTATCAGTTTAAAGAAATAAGTTTATTTAGCCAGTCAATACGTTTTCACTGGTCAATTATATTACCAATTAACTGTCATAACCTGACAAGTAAGGCAAGTTTCAACGTTAATTTTTGTACAGAATTCATTCACGGTATTCGGTATGAGAATTTCACTTATGACTATACACTTAATAAAGTAATAAATTGCATTAAAAAACTTTATATACAAATGGGTAAACCCATTTTTGCGGTCAAAGGCGACCATAAGTTAAAGGAATTATTATCAAATCAATGTAACATCACTGAAGTGATTGATTTAAACAAATTTGGATGTGAAAAGCCGCTGAAAAAAAAAGATGAAAAACGTGACGTGTATCCGTTTTGCATAATGCATGATAGTGACCAATGCTCGTTTCACAAGGCAGGACAATATTTTTACTGGATGTTAGTAAATTTCTACGGCATTTAGTGTTGTGATTTCGTCAAGACAACATGGGGAAAGATTTAAGTGCCGTCCGTCGTGCATTGCAGACAAAGAAAATAAAAGACGCCGTTGTTCCGTCCAATAGTGTGTGCTACGCAGTCAAATTTCCATCCGAACATTCACCGTTTGAAAAAGGAAGCCTTTACAACGCTTTAGTGTTATTCAGTGGAGAGTATCAGATTGTTTCGTCGTGCGTCGGCCAAAATTTAAAAGAGGTGTGTGCTTTTGTGCGTTTTAAAAAGCCAGTAACAAATGATGTCATCCGTGCTCTTATGTATCACCGCACTTCCAAATCACAATGACAAGTCCCTGGTGATAAAACTGTTGAATTCGAAATGTAGACGTCGTAACTGGCTGAAACATCTCATGCAAATGGACAATCAAGTATTGGAAGATTTGACTGAGATTGACAAATCGATTCTGCCGTTTGAAAGCTTATTACCAGTGTGGTTACAATGTCACGATGAAAAGAACTTTGTCCTCAATGATTCGTTTGTGCTTCGGTTTGCTGCAAATTATCCTTATATTCAAGCATTGTTAGCTAATTAGGAATCACATGATTAATTATTGTTGTAATTTAATCATTGTTAACTAACAAAGAAAGAAATGATTAATTTTGTATAACTGATACGTAATAAACAACTTTTTATGAAATGACAAAACTTGTTATGTGTTTTTTTTTTTACGGGGGAGGCTTACTACTATAAATAGGAGGATGTTATCAGTTACAGTGTTCATAAAATGGATGTGCGATTGAAACATCCATCCATCTTTTTATTAATAGGCTCTACATCTTCAGGAAAAACACATTGGATAAGAAATTTAATCGAAAATTCACAGAATATTATATTCCCCCGCCCGAAAGAATTGTATTTTGTTACCTGAGGAACAACCGATTTACGAAAAGTTAAAACTAACTTCCCCAGTTCCTATTACTTTCCATTATGGGTTAAATGAAGATTTGTACAATTCAATACAACCTAATAGTTTATTTTTGATTGATGATTTACTACAAAGTACATCTCGAGATTTATTGTTGGAACTATTACAGAGAGGCTGGCATCATAGAGGTATTAGCGTGGTAATTGTTACGCATAATTTTTACGATAAACAATTAAGAGCTATCAGTCTCCAGGCATATTATTTAATAATAATGAAAACTGTACGAGGTTACAAACAAATAAAATTTTTAGGCGAACAATTAGGATTTTCGGGAAAAAATTTAGTGAAGGTTTATAAGTCTGCTACAGTCGAGCCCTACTTTTATTTATTTCTGGATTTAAGACCAGAAACATCTAGTATTTTAAGATTTTGATCCAACATTTTCCAAGATCCATCCATACTGTTTGTAGAGAGTGAAAACTTATAAAGTTAAGGATTTTTTACCAATTCTGCATCTACTGACCAGTAAAAGAGTTAAAAAAGATGTCAAGTGTGCTTTGTTGAATTGCCCGGAGCTAGTTGACGTTTTATCCCTAGCAGTGCTTAATACTTTAAAGGGACGTGTAAAAATAAGCCCCGGGCAGAAGGCTAAACTGCGTCGTTACAAACGAGAGGTGAAATATCTAGCTACAAGAAATCATAACAGAAAGGCTAAACAAAAGGTTATACAGAACGGGGGCCTCCCATTCTTAGGTGCATCATTATAGGTGCCGCCTATTATAGGTGCTAAAACGGGATTGCTGGGCAGCTAAGGAACCAAAAAAATGTTTTAAAAAATGTATCTTTCGTCCCAACCACCATCTACGCGTGACAAATCACCTTATGTAGCACCACTTAAGTACATGGAACATGAAATGAGCTAATTAATGAAAAACGATACATTGGACGATGATAGCAAAATGAAATTGTATAACCAATTGCTCAATCGATACTTACGTTATGATGCCGAGTGGGTAGGTGAACCGGTGAAAGTTGAGATTAAAGCTCCCGGCCCACCGTGTGCCTGTCCAGGGACCATTATGGGTGCCTCCCCCTCCCACCCGCACTCCGAGAACAGTGCCCATGCCTACCCCGGCTCCAAGAACAGTGCCCATGCCTGCTCCTCCCATCCCCGCTGCGAGCACATTGTTACAACTCACTGCTGCATCAAGACCTACATACATCAAGCAACCAAAACCTATAGAAGACATAGTGAGTGGTGTCATTCCTAAATATAAAAAACGTGTTGAGCGACTTTTACGTAGTGGTAGAGTTCAGTGGGACTCGGAAGGACGTTTGATACATATGCAAAACGTCATAGAGGATAGTGACGTCGCGAGGCTTGTCCACGGTGCTCTGACAGACAGTAAACATCATCGTACCAAGATGAAAAAGGAGCCCGGCTGGACGTTTGTTTCAAAAGTAGTAAAAAAACATTCGGGTCGTTGTTCTTTACAACCTGGACACTCAATCCAACAACGTAAGGAAGTCTTACAACAACATCAACAAAATGTAAAAAAAAAAAAAGTGAAACAATATAAAAATGGTGACGAAAGCCAGACTTCGTCATTGATGGCTGAAAACTTAGCCGAAATAGAGAAAGAAAGAGAAGAAGACCTCGAAAAAAAAGGAGATCCAGATGTATCGCTCACTGATATATCTAAACTGTGGAATGACGACTATTATTGAGAAACAGTTACAGGAATTATACTTTGACCCGGCTTCTCCTGGCGGATTAGGTGGTGTGCACAGATTGTACAGAGAAGCTAAAAGAAGGGGATTAAAAGTAACATTAAAACAAGTTAAAGATTTTTTATCATCGCATGAAACATATAGTTTGTTTAAACCTGTTATTCGACGATTTAGACGGAATCCTATAATAGTTAAAGGCATTAACAAAATATGGAGCGTAGATTTGATGGATGTACATTCTTTAGCTAGATTTAACGATGACATAAATTTTTTTACTACTAGTTATAGTTAATTTTACTAAGAGAGTTCACTTTAAACCAGTGAAGAAAAAAGATGCCGTTACAATCGGTAAAGCGTTTGAATCTATTTTTAATGGAACAAAACAAATTTTTAAGTGCAGCGGTAGATTGAAACGGCCATAACTTCTGTCCTAATTGACCTAGAGAGCTCAGTTTGGTGTCATTTTAAAGCTCTTTCAGCTGATATGCAATACTTCGTGTTATGGCGCATACAAGTAGTGAAGATCATAAATTGTAATCTTTGACATTGTGTAAAAAATAAAAGGATAAATTTAATTTTTTGAAATTTTGTTATTGTGTCCCCCAATATGTCTTCTAATGACCCAAAAGGTTTCAAGTTGGGACAGCAATATATAGGGTAGGTGCAATTTATTTTATAAGCAGGTGCGCCACCAGATTACACAAAATCAAACAAAAATTTTAAGTTAACAGTACAATCTAGGGTATGCAAGTGTTGAAGTTTCACTAATTATTCCTTTAACTACTAGTACTGTGTGCAAACTCAGTTCTTGTTTTTATTAACTTTATGGCGTAGCATCTGAATTTATGTAAGTGGTGTAATTTGACCGTTGTACTTCACCTTTGTTGTTACTTAACACACGTAAACACGTCCTTTACTCTGATCATCTAGTTAAAAGTTTGAGCAATTCTTTTCAGAACATTTTTGCATGGTGGATAGATAAAAGATGGATTTGGTCCGGCTGGATGAAGGAAACTAACTATGACTTCTTCATTGTCTATCTGAACACATGCCAACCACCATCGTTGTACACACAAGCGACAAATCTACGAATTTGCATAATTCCAGAAAATTTTTTGGACTACACAGTACACATAATAACTATCTTGGTTTCGGAAGAATTCCAAATCCTTCTGGTACGTGACCTTATTAGTCGATACTGGGGTAATGCAATGCAATTTCTGAGTTCCTAGATTATTCAAGTGTGAGCAAACCTTTCTGCAAGAAGTTGTTCCTCGTGAATATACTCCCTCATAGGGCTATACTGAAAGTTAACTGGTGGAATATTCTGTGCTGTTCACTGATACATCTGCTTTAGTGTCATGATTTGTTGGTTATAAGGTTTTTGAAAATTTGCTCATGCTGCTTTAAAACAGTACTACCTACACCATCACAAGCTCCTGTTCCATGAGAGTTGGTGGAAAAGTGCCGCTGTACCTCTACATCAAAATCCAATATATTGTGACATACAATGTCACTGACAAAGTTTCTTTTGTTCACATCATGACACTGTTGCTGTGCACTTATACTAGTTTTCTTTAAAACAACTTTGCAAGTGTATCCGAGATATACTGTAATTTCGGTGGAACTGCTGCACAGCATAAAAACAGAAGAAACTTTGTCAATGTAGGCTGTCACCATAAATAGGATTTTGATGAGAGGCAGAGTGGAACTTTCCGCTAACCCCCATGGAATAGGAGCTTGTGATGGTGTAAGCGGTACTGCTTTAAAGCAGCAAGAGCAAGCCTCCAAAGACCTTATAACCAACAAATCATGACACCAAGGCAGCGGCATTAGTGGGCAGTCGTGGACATACCATCAGTTAATTTTCACTATAGCACTATGGAGGAGTATATTCACAAAGAACAGCTTTCTTGCAGAGAGGTTTGCTCACACGCGAACAATTACAGGAAATCTGATATTGCATTGCATTACCCCACTAGGCTACTGACTAATAAGGTCAGTACCAGAAAGCTTTGTAATTCTTCCAAGACCAAGGTTGTGATTGAGAATAGTCAAGAAAATATGCTGGAATTAAACCAAGTTTGTGGATTTCTTACTTGTGTGTATGACCGTAAGTGGTGGAATTGGCATGTGTTATGACAGTTAATGAAGAAGTCACTGTTTTAGTTTTCTTCATCCAGCAAGACCAAATCCATCTTTTACTTACTGGCCATCTAAAGATATTCTAAATTAAGTGCTGAAACTGTTTTAACTCTAGTCGATCCGAGGACAGCCACAGGACGCATTTATGTGTTGTAACCATGAAAGTGAAGTAGAAACAGCCAAATTAAACACTTTCTTTCTTAAATTCGGGTACTGTGCCATAAAAAAGTGTGCACAATCATCTCCACACAGAAATAGTTAATGGAATAATTTTGTTAAATGTCAACACTTGTATCCCCTAAATTGTACTGTTAACTTGAAAAGGTTTGTCGATTTAGTGTAATTTATTGGCGCGCCAGCTTGTAAAATAAATTACACCTAACCTACATGTTGCCGTCCCAACTTGAAACTTTTTGGATCATTAGAAGACATATTGGGGCACATAACAAAAAAAATTCAAAAATGTAAATTTATCCTTTTATTTTTTACACAATGTCAAAGATTACATTGATCTTATGATCTTATGATCTTAACTACTTGTACGCGCCATAACACAAAGTGTTTCATATCAGTTGAAAGAGCTTTAAAAGAACTTTAAAATAACACCAAACTGAGCTCTCTAGGTCAATTAGGACAGAAGTTATGGCCGTTTCAATCTACCGCTGCACTTGAAAATTTGCGTAAAACTTAAAATTTTAAAGTCCTGTAACTCCAAAAATAATTAAGTTACAGACCTAAGACCTACTGGGAAAATTATGTCTTAAGACGTCCAATGAGCATGCCAAATTTCATCAGTTTTGGTGACAGTAAAAAATTTGGCTGTGTTGATTTCATGTGGAATGACCCCTACAATGATTACAACTGGCTGGCTCTAACCATCGATGGAGAACTTAAGAGGCTCACGGTACCAGAACTTGAAAAATACAAAAGCCACCACAAGCTGTACCGAAGTGGCAAAAAGAGTGACAAAATAAAAGAATTTCTGCACATGTTCTGCGTCAGTCGCTTGTTGACCTTCCGGATGTAAGCTTTCAAGAGCCAGACAGTGATTCGAATTCTGACGATGACATTGTACTTGAAGAGTTTGGAGGCTGCACGTCTAGTAGTGAAGCCAGAACTGAAACTGGTAATGATGAAGATGTGCTGACAGACAGTGACTATTTCCCACGTAATAACAAAAAGTCGCAGAGTTGCTGGCTCATGGAAGAACAGAACTTTGACCTTTTACTAACAAAAGCTTATGGTGCGTTGTTGTAATTTTTTTTTGCATATTTTATGGAAAGGTGGGGGGGGGCTGAAAATTTTTTGTGCTAGTGTGTGTGGGGGGGGGTCATTAATTTTTCTTAAGCCTTTTGGGGGGGGATTTTTTGGTGTCGTGTAAAAAAAATTGCCGAACCCCCTCCCCCCCAGCGATACATAATGACCGGTCCCTCAGCATTTTGAATCTAAACTTTGTTTGTCCTACTTTGTCCTAATTGTTGCATTTGATTGAGGCATGGCAATAAAGCAATTGATTCACAACATAGAAACCAGTACCATAACCACAGGTTTAATTTTATTTATTTATTTAATAAAAAACAGTGATACTAATTCAAAAAAGTTGAAGCGTAGACACCAAAATGTAATGCTCTACCTCTAAAATAAGTAAACCCATAAAAAAAACGTAAGGTGTCATACTAACATAACTTTTTAAGTAACTAAAATTTTAAGTGACGCCACACTTTGAGGTTCGCCTCCATCGTCACTTTATACTTACATCGTTTCCTTTCTTGTTTCACAAATTTAAAGGTATAAAAGCAACGCTTATGCTGAACATCAGGAACTAGGCTTCACTTAAAACCTGTGTTAGTACCACAGCTTGCTCAGTTTATCTTGTTTTACTGATTTTAGGGATTTTGCTTTTATATGGAATGTAGACCCTGCTGTCTATGCGTTAACTCTTAAAATTTTTTGCGTGTAAAGCTACCTGTTTGGCATAAGGTGTGTAAGATACCATTACACTGGCGTCAATAGACGTTAAATGGAATATGACAAGAAGGTAGTAAATTCTGTTTCCCTGTAGTAATGAAAGATTACATGGTTATTATTCAGAACAAAAGAAATAAGTCAAGTCGAGTTAACTTAGGTCGACTTGAACTCATGTCGCTTTAGGAGAAAGGTCACAGGTGGATACATGGACATTCAAGTTGGGGTGAGTTAGAACGACAATAGGTACATGGTAGTTTCTGTGAATAGATATAGCATCAACCAAATCCCTTCCTAGTTTCTAGGTCCCCATTCAACTAATTTTTTTTTTTTTATAAATTTTGACGAGTCTTATGTTAGCCGAAGCAATTAATGCTTGTATGGCCGAACTGGCTCAATTTTGAACATTACCAGATTTTTTTTTAGAGAAGATTTCTATCTGGTAAAGGGTGGTGCCAGCCCGGGGATTCGACCCGGGAAACCTCCGATCATCGTCGGGGCCGAAAGATTGTCCAGAATTATCCAGAATACATCCCATTGCCGCTGAAGGAGCATGGTAGCTTCTCACGCTACCCTGGCCTGCAGTCCTGGCGGGGACTTTGCCAAGGTCCCCTTTCCAGGGGTTCGACCAGATCCGCAAACCTCCAGCAACCAGGCTGAGCTCTCTCACAGCTCAG
>JAHWFP010185046.1:101323-124849 GCA_023313725.1 Lithobius niger | reverse complement strand
TCAGCCACGATGACCATTGGGCTTTTGTCTTCCGGCAGATGCTCTTTTCAACCAATGATAGCAAAGCTGTTCTAAGAGTGATGTTGAAAATCGGTGTTAGAATACATGGAGGTTGTCAAAGCACTTCAACTCCTTAAGTTGATGGGGTGGTTTGAGGTAAAGCGCCTTGAAAGTGGTTTTAGACGGTTATATGGACTTGTTAAAAAATCTATACGAGCTGAATCGACGTAACTTAAGTAGTCTTGAGCTAAAGCGATTAACGAACGTCTATGTACCCTGGGACAATGTCAAGAAAACAGGATGGTCAGAAAATACCTAACTGTTGCATACAACTCGATTGAAATGTTTGTGCATTCATAGAAAAACATTTAAAACTTCAGTTTCATAATTTTTCCTTCTTCAGCTATTGTTTTCAGGTAATCCATTAATCATAATGAACATTTTACCCTGCCCCAGCCTTGGGTAAAATTTCACCTCAACTTTTGAAGAGTATTTACCTCGGGGTTATTTTCCCCGATGCATAGCTCACCACACCATTTTCCCCTGTGATATGAGGAGGTGGAATACTTTTTGCAACCCCAGGATTTTTTTTACCAGGGGAAACGAAAACCTCGGACCATAACTCTCCAGTGTTATAGAGATTACCGTGTACAAGTTCCGCGCGTTTTCTTCAATATTTCCATAGGTAAACAAAATAATTTGGGATTTGGTGGTGCACTGGTTAGTGACACGCTTCAATTTCCTTCAAAACCAAGCAGAGACTGCATGCCCTTTGGTTTGCTGCCCGCCCGCGTTGTCAGTCATGGCAAAAATCTTGATTGTAAACCTTTATTTTTGTTCGTCTTTGCTGAATTATTTTTTAACGAGAGAGTCTACACAGCCTTCGAACATGTTCCTAAATTGTGTATGAGCACCTTTAAAGTAATCTAATAGACAAAAAGTGAATCTTACCTTCAAAAGCTTACGTCACCGTCTCTGCCATGATCAAGATAGAATTACGACGATGATTACAGCGTTTCTTTACTAGTAAACAAGGCCCCGTTGTGTCGTTGCGTAGGCCGGGGTGCTTTCGTTTGTTTTTCTTGAATGACGCGCTTCGCTCGTAGTATTGTACTGCAGGAAAGCCATAAGTAACTAAGTTTTGCTTAGATGCTCACTCATGTAGCTGAGTGCCACACGAACTCCACGTTCGTGTATATAAGTTACATGTGGAAAATAATAATTGTTTGTTTAAATTTCCCATGAATTTGGGGGACCCCTTTAGTCTGGGACCCCGGGGCACTGCCCCGTTTTCCCGTGCCTTGCTACGGCCCTGGTAGAGAGGCCATCAAGTTGAGAGTGGTGCCCCTTCAAAGAAGGGATATCAACACACCAAACCTTACTAAATAAAACAAATTACAACAAAATTAAAACCAAACCAAAAACCTATAAAGCGGTGACCAAATTGAGAGTGGTTCGGCTTCTAGGCAAAATGTAGTGGCAAAGTGTTGAAAACCAATTTCTTGTTGACATTGCACGTTATTACACATCTGCACGGTAGTGGAGTTGAGTCTAATGCACAATTTCAAAAAAAGGACTGATGTCATATCAAAAACCAAAACTGGTAAAAGAGGCCGCCAAGTCCGAATGGTTCGACCCTTGAAAGGACTGATATCATTCAACACACCAAAACATTCGCCAACTTAATCACACTGAATAGTACTTTGGACGTTAAATGAAAACTTGAACAATGCTACCAAAAGTAGCAATGTTCTAGTTTTCATTTAACCTTCGAACTATTAAGCGGTGCGATTAACTTTGGCGAATGTTTTGGATCACTCCTTTTAAGGGCCGAACCATTCGGAATGCTGAACATGAACTGCAGAAAAACTGCAAAAAAAAAGTGCAGTAAATTGCCCACCCCCAAAAAACTACAGTTCTCTTTTGCAGTTAAACTGCAGTTCAAACTGCGGTTAATTTGCAGTTCAAACTGCAGTTAAACTTCAGTTTTTTCCAATAATTGCAGTTGGAAATAAAATTAAAAAAATTCGTAAATAAATTTCAGCTATCATCCATACCTTAATCTTAGCATCCAGGCAGTACATGCACAGTAACAAATGTTCGGTTCTACAACTTCTATTCTTAACGTGCATGTACCTTCCCTAATATACTCTTACTTTACTTACAACGATGTATGTTGTCATCCAGCCTTACATACCTAGCCAATCACTAAGCGTTAGTGTGTATGGTTCCAAGTTTTTATGGTTCCAAGTTTTGTATTTTGTGATATCCGCTAAAGTTAAGCAACTGTTGGCTTGATTTTAAACAGTCAATTGACATTAATTGTTCTACACTATACCAACCTTTCCTTGTACCATAAAAATTTATTCATAATTTAAGAAGTGACACAACGTCATTTTCAATATTGGTAAACTGCAGTTATTTTGCAGTTTCTGAGTTAGCCTGCTGAAAACTGCAGTTATTTTGCAGTTTTGGTGTTATCTTGTTGAACTTCACATTACCTGCAGTTTAACTGCCATTATTTTACAGTTTTTTTTTTCAGTTGCTGTTAATGTGCACTTTTCACCCATTATCGGTAAAATCTAATTTTTTCGATAATTTTGGCAAAAATTGACGTTCAAGTACACCATTTTATCGTTTTTTCGACAGCTTTTAGTTAATTTTAGCTAGTTGGCCACAAGTCATTTAGCAAAACCAAAGATGTTCCAAATGGCAGCAGCTAGACATTTTTTCTGTAGGAGCAACTAATATCCCCCCCCCCCCAAAAAAAAACTACTTTCACAAATCCCAAGCGATACACTTTATGTCGTCTCCCTCCTTCCACCCAACAAAAACCTATACCGGCCAAACTGTATAGCAAAGACACACAGTCTCTTCCCCTACAACCATCTGCTGGAGAAAAAGGAAGGTAACACGGTGACAATTCCAAAATAGACAAAAATAGCAAGAAAATTATCAACAAATTAACGAAACTAAACATTTTTTGTAAGCAATGTCCTGTAATTCCTAAATTAAGTTGAACTAAAGTTTGCTTAGCTTTCAATTTTTAGAAAAAAAACTATTCAGTATCGGATTCCCAGTATATCAGATCGGATTGGTAAAAAGTGGGTGTAGCACGGAAAAACAGGCATTTGGAACAAGATAACTGAAAAACTACGATCATTTTATTTAGAGCATAATTTAAAGGTGGTGATGCGGTAGTCGTCATATTACCATAACATCAACTAGTACGTACAATACTTTGTAGGTGGTGGTCCCATGACCAACATGAACATTTTTAAAGTAGGGACGACTTTCCTGGATTTATCGAGCCCATTTGGCTTCCTGTCCTGTTTATTAATGACAATTTTGTCATCGTCAAATGCTGATCACATTGCATGACTATTAGGCCAAAAAAAAAAAATCTGTGCAATAAAAAAAAAAATACACGTGAAAAAAACCTACATGGACCTGCGGAATGGACAGGTTTAAAATGCGCAGGGTGGGGGGGGGGGAAGCCACGTTGGCACACCGAGTTTCATGATGCCCATACTGCTGGTTTTCGAGCCTCAGTTTTCTGCCATTTTTGTGTTATCGTAGTTGTACCTAACCTTCCAAGCAGTTTAACTAGTTATTTTCCAGTTTTTAAGTAGCTTATGTAGAATTTCACATAAACTGCAGTTTAACTGCAGTTAAAAAAAAGGTTTGTTGTGTTTGCCATCGAATCTGCAGTTAAACTGCAGTTTCATTCCATTTCACGTAAACTGCAGTTTAATTGCAGTTTTTTTAAAGTTTTTGCAGTTGTCGTCAAATCTGCAGTTAAATTCAGTTTCATTCCATTTCTGCAGTTTTTCTGCAGTTCATTTTCAGCAGGGCTTGGCAGCCCCTTTTACCAGTTTTGGTTTTTGATATGATCACACAAAAACAACAGAATAAATTTGGATGCAAACTTAAAGAATAAAGAAATGTGTAGAATTTTTAAAAAATGGGGAAATAAAAAGGGAAGTACAGAGCTAGCTAATTACGAATTAAAATGTTAAATATTATTTCAAAGGGAAAGAAAAAGGGCGAATACGAAACACAAAATTTTGGTGTTGTTTTATTTTTCTCTATTCTGTTATAAATACCCATGTTCCTTGAATTATGAATTTGTTGTCTTAGTTATATTTTAATCAGTTTTATCAGTTTTATCAGTTTTCTGCCATTTCTGTTTTCCTTTTATTAGTTTTTGTCAGATATGATGATTTTGTAGTTTTGTTTGAACAAAAGCCCACTGCACACGAGCCATGGCTTCGTAGTGGTTAGATGTAGCCTACGCACTATGGAAGTATTAAAAAAAACGTACATGACGTTTACATGTATATTATTTACACGATTTGTTTGTATGGATTTACTTGAACTCTAGTACAAAAAGTTTGTTCTAACAATGACCAACTACAACAATTAAGATTTGTGGTATTGTTACGGTCTATTGCATTGAATTGAATGTAACAATACCTTAATTTTTAATTATCTAATTGATTATTGTTAAGCAGACCAAACTTTTTGCTCCCCTCTGTACATCCAGATTTTTTTTTTATATTTTATTTAAATGAAGATCGCTGGGGTCGTGAGGTATTTGTTTTCTAACACAAAAACAACCAACACACAAAGTTTTGGAATGTATATTACTAATGCTTCTATTGTACATCAGTCTCATACGTTAGAGTTGTGGAACAAAATTCGTTAGTACAAAACATCTTTTTAGGTATGATATATGGAAGGAGTGTGCTGAAAACTGATAAAAAAATTCAGAATACATGGAGTTTTTCTGGATGTGGCAGCGTCGGAGAATCATTTTTTTTTTTTTTATATGTATGGCCTTACTGTTAAATTTTATTTTACAAAAGGCTGTTGGGAGGTGTGCAGTGCTGATTGCATGTCAAACTGCTCCCTGGGTGTCAATTTAGAGGGCTCATTGACCATAAGGTTCTTGAACTGTAAGGTTAATTAATAGTGTAGCACTTAATTCAAATTAATGTTCACGGTTTCGGACCACAAAGTGAAAGAATGCTAAACAGTTGTACAAACCAGGTAGTTTAGACTCTAGACACAATGTCACACTCATTTTGCACAGAACGACCTTTTCTACATTGCTGCTGTATATAAAAAAAAAAACTTTTGCATTTATATGTGAAGACTTTGCTGCTATATACAAAGAACTTTTTTGTGACCATATGACAAAAGTGCTTTGCGTACTAGGTTGCCTAATAATTCTTACCTCACCTTTAAAAATTATACTATCATTGTGAGATCGCAACAAGAATTGCAACATAGAAGTGGTAACAGGCCCCGATAAGTTAAGTTGACTTTTTTTTTAAGAGTCACTAAAATAAAAGGAACAAGGCTGTTCGTTTTAAACAATATTTTGAAGTTAGCCTCGGCTCTTGATTTTTGTTATACATATTGTTCTTGTTTTTGTTGCAGGAATTGCTTTGGTTTCTGTACGATTCAGGAAATTTAGACAGGTAAGGAGCCTATTGTGTTGTAGACCAAGGTGATGGTTGCCAAAAATGATCCGTTTCATAAATTAAAATTGTTGGTTTGACTAAATATTAAATCTGCTTTTTTACTTCAGATACCCCATGGCCATTGGTAATCTTGCTGATTTGGAGGAACTTGCTCCCAGCCCAACTCGTATACCTTGCATCGGCCTGTTTCAAAAGGCCATTGAATCCGCAAAACAGTTTTACGACAACCATCATGTATACCCTTACACATATCTAGGAGGTTATCTATACAGACATCATTTTTACAAGGATGCCCTGGAAACGTGGTCAAATGCTGCTTGTGTTATTCGAAAGTAAGTACATCGGTCCATCCTAAAGTATGGTGTGGACCGTTAAAGTTGGTCATTTATACAATTTCTCTTTACCTAAGGCTGTACTGGTACCACTTTTTTCCCATTCGCTACCGATACCAGTACCACTAAAAGTACAGGTACCGATACTAATACCCGAAAAAGATTACTTTTTCCACCAAAGTATGGCTATTAAAAAATAACAATTTATTCTCGGCATTATTAATTTTTTTTTTTACTAACTGTCATAAAACTGCATTAGCTAGCACACAAATTTATAGGAATTGTAGAAATTGGTACAGTATGTAAACAGTACAGAGAAATTTTGTCCACGACATGTGAGTAGCTCATCAATAACTACTGCTCCACCGGTACCCATAAAATTTATGGGTATTGTAACGGCGGATGCTACGACGGGGTAGGTGCTTGTAACATCGCCGGTTGCATGGTGTAACTGGATCTTCCTTACTATCACTCTGGGTTGACTTTTGGTACTTTTTAGTTAAAACACCACAATTGCTACAATCCCGGTGTAGAGAATGGAGCTACTTATGGCCTAATCATGTAGGCTAACTAGTGATAATAAGTGGTAACGCTGCCACCAAGGTGGGAATTAGACTAGCTAAGTTAAATTTGAAGAGAATTATCTTAAATAATAACTTCCAGCAATCAACGAACTATAAAACCGACGGCCGTTTAAAACTCCTGGTTTTTATTTTAGTCAAGCATGTTAAAACATTAAAACATTTCACTTTACATTGGTATATTTACACCTTAGTTTAGGTTAAATAAACAAGGGGGAATTTACATTAAATTCAAACTAGAACAGAATTATGTTCAACAAACAAACAATTTCAAAATAGAAACAGTGAACTTTAGGCAACGGGGATTTCGCAAAAGAGCCCTCTAAATTACGAACAGTCTCGACTGTGTAGTAATAGTAGACCTGTTTTGCAGTTATGTTTCTACGTGTTACAGCAAAGCATTAAACCTCCCAGAGTTGCTGTTGATAAGTCAATTCCTTAAATTATAAAAGCCTCAGCTACTTATAAAGTCCGTCTGGAGCGAATAATAAATGGATCCCCCACGAAGATCAAACCGTCCTTGTTAACATTAAACTGCGTTTAAAGAAACGATAAAAATAAACCTGGTTTTTAGTAAGGGACCGTGAACCTTAAGTTATGGCCGTTAACGTCCGAAAATGCCGTTTGGCTTAACCCACTATAAAGTTACTGTCAAAGCTACGTGGTTAAGTTAAAATTAAACTATAAATTTTGATGTGTGAGTCCAAAAAATAAACTTTCAATCTAAACTAAGTTACATACGAACCACTATCTTTGCCCGGCATGGCAACAATCGGACCGCGGCATCTCCACTCCCGACCGGCGTAGCGACCTCTAGCTTTGAGAATCCTGAGCTGTGCTAACGAAATTCTCCTGGGTCTGGGTTTATATGCCCTCTGCCTGGCCGGCAGGTAGAGAGAAGGCGCGGTCCTGTAGGAGAGCGAGGGATGGGGTGAGTGGGGAAGAGGTGGACACGTGGAAGAGGAGAGACTGACCAAAACCGGCCAAGCTGTCACTACCGGAAGTTGGCATGACGGCGCGGACGGGCAGGGTAACTGAGCGCTCTGAGTGGATGGGGAATTGAATGCAGTGTTTTGGTTGGACGGGAATTGCGGAGACTGCCTTGACAAAGGGAATTGCCGACATGGAAACGTTAGAGGTCTGGCTTTGGAAGTGCAAGTGAGTTTTGAACTCGTAACAACGTGAATTTTTAGGCCTATAAAATAAACTACGATATTATGCATCGCAACCATTGAAGGAGGGGGGGGGCGAAACGAAGTGTATTGCTCAGAAGTTTATCGTAGGAAAGCTAGTTTGTTTCGTTTTTAGAGGTTTGCTACGGTCGGAGTTTGGATGGAGATGCTATAAAAAAATAGACATAAAAATTATACACTGGGTCCGTAAAAATAAACAAACATAACAGGTTGAGCTCCGGTAGGGTTCATGGCAAGAAGTTAAGTTTACCAAGGTGCATTAAGTGCAAAAATCAAAAGATTAAATATACCAGCTAGTTAAATATGCTATAACGCAGGTTAGGTTAGTTTTTAAAAGTTGTTTGCAGAGGCAGACAAGTGGTTTGAACGTCGGATATTTTTCATGAATAAACAAAGTCGTCACCTGTTACAAATAAAAAAAATCGTGTGTTTTACATCTGAGCTGGTGGTGTTTCGGCTTTATGCCTAAGAGAACAATATACAATATTTACATTTTTAAATCGAGATCGCCATAAAGACGAGGTTCTTCTGGCGTGGAAGAATTCTGCCCTCAGGTTTTTTCTTCGGTGGTGTAACGGCGGACGCTACGACGGCTTAGGTGCTTGTAACGCCCCCGGTTTCCCTGGTGTACGTGGAGTTTCAGCTTGAGGTTAATCGGTGTTAATGACGACTTTTTACGTTATTCAACACAGCATGGACACTGTCCCATCATGGGGGATGAAGCGCCGGTCCTAATTAAAGGGGCCTAACCTTAAACTGTCGGTATCGCTGCCACCAACGGTGGATTTAACTGTTTAACTAGCTAAAATCTAAAGATGGGCTACATATTTAATTTTACACTAAAATACAATTATTCAAGTCTAGCAAACGACTGAAGCTTAAAACTCCTGGTTTTATTTTTGCGACAGAGAATGAAAACACTTTTACATTATAGTTTGCTTCGAAAGCTTTTGAATACCAATTAATTAAATAGGCAACAAGTTTACATTTACAAAAAGTACCAAGTTTGAATATACACTTAGTATTTCATAAATTCAGACAAACACACTTGGTTTGAATAAAGTTTTAAATTTTCACATTAGAAAAAGTAAATCATGAGTGCTCCCGGAGACACCCGCAAGACTAAACAGCCGCAACTGATAGTAGTCTATCTGACAGTATGTTTCTTATGATCAACCGTCCACAGTTATGTTTCTAAGTTTTCCAAGTACAAAAAGATCAACCTCCCTTAGTTCCCTCGAGAACTGTTCTAAGTAATAAAAAGCCCGGCAATTTTACACTTAGGCATCAGTTTGTTTCAATTTGACTTCCACAAAGATCAAACCGTCATTTAGTTTAGATTAAAAATCCATTTAAAATAAACTGGAAAAATTTGGTTTTTAGAAAGAGAACCACTCTGACGTTATGGGGAGAGGAAACCTAAGATGCCGCTACAGGCGTCTCCACCATAATATTCTCTGGCTAGAGAGTTAAGTTAAGTTTTAAACTAAAATTTAGAATATGGGGGTCCTAAACTGAACTTTCAAAAGCTAAACTATAACATACGAACCACTACCATCGTGCCCGGCATGGCATTCTCCGGACATGGCGTCTCCACTCCCGACTGGCGTGACCGGTCTCTAGCTTGAGATCTGTGAGCTGTGCTTACTATGCATTCTGGGGCTGGGGTTTTATGCTGGAGAGGAGGGAAAGCGCGGACGTCGAGGATAGCTGCGGGGGTCTGATTGGCCGAGGGCCTCGAGAACAATGGAAAGTGGGAGGAGAAGTCGGTTGAACAAAGGGACTGGGTGCAGAGCCGTTTGAAGGAGTAGGAACATGTAAAATGGAAAAAGATAGGCCTGTTTTGAGTTTCACTCAATTGAACTTTCGGAAATGGGGCTTTACTTTGTATTATTGGCTACGGATTGAATATTTACATGATTGCAACGTGATTAGGCTCTTGTTAAAGCTTATTACTTGGCTTTGGGTAATGTCTAGAACATTACTATTAAATTAAACAAGCTTTAACGGTAAACTGTAGTGTTAAACACCACAACTAGTTTTGGCTGGGGAGGGGGGCAAAATTGGGGAAGTCGAAGTTTTTGCACAGTTTGACTTTCGGATTTGGTTTGAACAGATCTTTTTAAGATTTCTTTTAGTGTTTAATAGTAGATCAAGCCATTTGTAGGTTTCGGTGGGTCACAGTCAGGTCCAGAGGAGAACTAAAATAAACATATATACACTGAAAAACTCGTGTCCGGTAGAATGCCAGGTCGTAATGCGTTTATACGTTTGAACACATGGTAGCGTTTCTGGGGGTAAAAGAATATAAATAAAGTATAAATGTGGTTAAATAAACTAGCTTAGTTGAATGCTATAACGCATTAAGTTACTGGAAACATTTAACGTTTGACATTTTTAAAGTTAAATTCGATCGTTGTGGAAATTTTTCATAGGGATTGCGGCCGACAAACACAATAAAAAATATCACACTTCAAATTGGTGTCTGTATAAATCCTGTTACAATACACTAAGCTAGTCTTGTTCGGGCTTTTTGCCCTAAAAAGAAAAGGATAAAATACAAATATAAAAGTACAGCGTTTCATAATGGCGGCCATGATGAAAGTGCGATGTGGTGAGTTTGAGGCGATCTTCAAACGTAGTTTTATGGAGCTTCCTGGTGGAAAGTCCGGATTTGGGCTTCCCCAAGAGTCTTGTATTTGGACAGGCTATTAAATGTCGAAGAGTTTGTGGAAATAGAACCATTATTGCGAAAACGGCCAGATATGCCTCGAGAAAAAAAATTTCATTTTTGAAAAACAGGCGTTTTTCGGTGGCGCTCGTTTACAGTGGTGTTGAGGTGTCCTCACCACGAGCGTCTGATACGAGACCGCGGTTACACGCCCCACACGGAGGACTTTATTCGGGGTTCCTGTTGAACTCCAAATAAATGCTACAATAGAAAGGGTCAGTGCACACAAGACATGCCAAAGAACAAGCCTGCCAAGCCATGTAAATACATTGCATAAATTAATGCACCAAGGAATACACCTTCTGAGGAATACACCTCCCGTGAAATACATCACCACAAGTTATAAGAATACACTGTTAACAAAAAATAAAAATTGCCATTTTATATTTTTTTGGGGGACTGACGTTTTTGTGGCTCAAGAAATTTTTGTAAATAAAAAATTATAAGTTTAAAGGGACACTATTTGCAAAAATTACCTTAGTGCTGTCCGCGCTGCTTGTTGCAGGAAATTCGTACAGGCCACAAAGAAAATTGGAGCAAAAGACAAGTTATATAAATAAAAACATTATTTTTGATCATATAGAGTTAGAGTTTAAGGGTTTTTGTAGCTGTTAATTCAAATGAGATAATCGCAACATTTAATGCTCTAACCAGTCAGCCGTTCACAGAAAGTTATTTTATTTATCTGGGAAAACCTCGAAAAAAAAAACCCTGGGCGCACTCCTGAGGACCTAGTTTGCGATAAGGATCGGAATAGAGGGTACTATGAGCGCATGCGCAACTATCAGCTCTATTTAAAGTTAACAGACTACCACTGGAGTGGTTTAAGGTTACCAAACAACTTGTTTTACATAGGAAAATTTTACACTGAAGGGTTTAGAGATGGTACCCATAACTTAAACATATTATACAACACTGGGAGGTTTTGTGGATAATAACGCAACAACCTTTTAACAACAGAGTTAACCTTTTGCACTCAGAGGTGAGACAGACAAATTTTTTGCAGGAAAAATGTTTCGTAAAAACCTTAAGAAGGGCCAACCGGGAACAAGTTGCAACCCCCCATAGAATATTCCTAATGAATATTTAATTAGTGTCGTTACAGTCTTTGACAATATTCTCCCACAAAGGGAGACGTTGATAGTGACAAAAAGAGTAAAACATAGGCACTTAAAATTTAGGTGTAAAGTTCCGAAACGGGAAAATAGCTGAAAGTTCCTTTTGGTGTGGTTGCACTTTCAATATACCACTTAACAAAATTTTAAAGATAAAAATTAATTTCCGGTCAATTTGTACTAAAATAACGTGTTTTAACAATTTAATGTTTAAACAAAATACCTGCTGAGAGTGTCAGCGTTTACGTGAAACTTTCCAGGTTTGTATCTAACTTCGTAGTCGTAATCTTGTAGAGTGAGGCTCCACCTAAGCAATCTGGGGTTCTTTCCAGACATTTGCTTGAGCCAGTGCAACGGGTTGTGATCTGATTCTATGACAAATTTTGTTCCATAGATGTAGGGACGCAACTTAGCAACGGACCAGATCAAACACGCGCATTCTTTTTCTGTCGTACCATAGTTTTGCTCACGTGCTGTCAGTTTACGTGAAACGTAAAGACAGGGGTGTTCATCTTCTCCAAACACTTGTGACAAAACACAACCTATACCACGGTCGGAACAATCACACTGCAAAATAAATTGTTGTGTGAAGTCGGGGACTCTCAGGACGGGAAACGTCACTAAAGAGGTTTTCAATGTGTCAAAAGCAGCTTGCTTAGACTCATCCCAAATGACGGGATCAGGTGCATCCTTTTTCAAGGAGTCTGTAAGACATGCACAGATTTCAGAATAGTGAGGGATATATCTTTGATAATATCCGACCAAACCGAGAAAGGAACGGACATCTTTCTTAGTTTGTGGTCGTGCAAATTTTTGCACGGCCAAGACCTTCACCTCAGAGGGTGTACGAGATCCATTGCCAACTTCATGGCCAAGGAAAGTAGCTTTGCTGCAAGCGACCTGCGATTTTTTTTGCGTTAATAGTTAACCCGGCCTTCTTGACAGCAGAGAGGAAATTGTAAATTTTTTCTAGATGCTGTGGCCACGTTTCGACCCCTACAGCAGTGTCGTCTTGGAAGGGTGTGACAAACTCTTCCATGCCACGAGTGACATTGTCCATGAGCTTCTGGAAGCAGAGTGGAGCGTTTTTCATCCCCATGTTCATCATGAGGGGAGCAAACTTCCCAATGGGAGTTGTGATGGTGGTGGCCATTGATTCCTGTGGCGTTAAGCGCACTTGCCAAAATCCACGGTTGAGAACGAAAATGGAAATGTACTTCCATTTAGCTGCACGTTCAATGCATTCCTCAATGTTGGGAATGGGGTAGTCTTTTGTGACTGTGTTGTTGTATAGCTCTCGATAGTCATATAGTCAGCTACTGGACGTGGGCTAGCGTCTTCTTTTTGTACAATGATCATGGGTGAACCATGAGGGGAATCGGTGTCAACGATTAAGCCCAAGTCAAGCATACGCTTGATTTCAGTTACTATCAAATCCCTTTCGAATTTCGCTTGGCGATAATACTTACAGGGTTTGACTTTGGAATCGAGTAACTCAACGTCGTGAGTGACAAGATCAGTGCGTCCCGGTAAAGTAGAGAAGACACCGTCTACTCGTTCGAATACCTCAAGGAGGTCGTTCTTCTGCAACTCAGTTAAGTTGCCTGTCTTTTTGAAAAGACTCATGGCGGCCTTAGCAGTAAGGTGGCCATCACCAGGCTGACCTGTCCAGACAGTGTGGGGAAGCTGACGTTTGTCATTGTGAGAATGATTGCTTGACCCCTCCCTAGGCAGATAGGGTTTGAGAAGGTTGACATGATAAATGGTTTCTTTTTGTAAACCAAACGATTTTTTTACAAGATAATTGGTATCTGACAATCGCTTCAAAACTTCACATTGTCCATCCCAATAAATATCCAACTTATTGGTTCGTGCTGGCTTAAGGACCAAAACCTTATCACCAACTTGGAACTTGCGTTCAACTGCCTTGACGTCATAGTATGATTTATTTTTCATTTGACTACGAGTGATGGTCTCCTGAGAGAGCTCACGAGAATACTGAAATCTCTGGAGCAAGTCCAAGATGTATTCCAAAACGGATGGATGAACGTCCGGTTCAATCCAATGGCTTTTCACCAACTCCAGTGGGCCTTTGAGGTTGCGTCCGTAGACCATTTCTGCTGGAGTGAAGCCAGTGCTCTCATGAGGAGCAGTTCTCAGGGCAAACATTGCTCCTGGTAAGCACCTCTCCCAATCGTGGGGATGCTCATAACAGACAGCTCTCAGCACCGCTTTGAGCGTCCGGTGGAAACGTTCCACGCTGTTAGATTGCGGGTGGTTTACACTTGAATTAACACACTTTATACCGCATTTTTCCAAGAATAAAGTTGTGAGTTCCGATATGAAACACGAGCCTAGGTCGCTTTAGAGCTCGGCTGGAAAGCCTAACCTAGAAAACACAAGGAGGAGAGCATCTACAACGCTCTGGCTGTTGGCCTCTTTAAGGGGCACGGCCTCGGGAAACTTTGTTGCCGGGTCAAGTAATGATAAGATATACTTATAACCAGCCTTACTAGCAGGCTTGATGGGGCCGACGATATCGATTACATATCGGTTGAACGGCTCATCATCCATGGGCACTAGCACCATAGGAGCAACAAACTTCTGTCCAGATTTTCCATTTTTCTGGCAGGTTAAAAAAGTGGAAACAAAATTGTCAATGTCGGTAAAGCAATGTGGCCAGTAGAAGTTAGTCAACACTCTATCCTTAGTTTTGGATCGGCGTAGATGCCCAGCCCATGCATTAGCATGTGCGGTGTTTAAGACTAAATCTCTACATTCTTTGGGAAGCACTAGCTGTTTCTTGATTAACGGTCTTCCTAAAGGCCGAAAGGGCTTACGGAAAATTAATCCTTTCTCGATGAAAAGCTGTTTGTTTTCATCCTGCTGGTCCAGCGGGAGCTCAGCAGTTTGCCAACATGGTTTTAAAGTTGGGCAGTCTAACTGCAACTTGGCAAATTCGGGTTTGTCAACACTCAGTAATTTAGTAAACTGATCTGACTGGGGACCGAAAATAGCTGAATCTAAGCTATCAACCTTAGGTGAAACAAAACCTCCCTGTGAAGGGGAAACTATACTAGAATTAGAATCACCATCTGAGTCGTCTTCACTCTCAGATTCGATAGATTCGATCTCACGATATTTGGGTTTAGATATCGGGAGTTGTTGTTCCATACGGGTTTGGGAACGAGTGATAGCGTTAGAGTAAGGGGGCAGGGCCTTTAAACCTTTTTCTTCTAACACTGTTTGAGAGGGCACACCCAAAAGCATCTGGAAATGGGGACCCACGTGGTCTGAAACGAGGGCTTCCGATTGGATTTTACCATATGGAGTTTCAACTTCAATCACGGCAATTGCGTGAGCTGTCGTCTGCTCTGAGAGAGCGTTGTGACAATGGGTGTATTCACCCGTGAACTGCTCGGGCTTCACAAAATCCCTTGCAATGACATCATGTGTCGAGTCTGTGTCTCTTAAGACCAGACATTTCAGGCCATTCACAGTCCATTCGTGAATGTGTTTAGAAAGAACCATTTTGGGAGGATTTTTGCTAACAAAGTTACACTCAGCGTTAGTGGCTGGGTTTGCCTCTTGAGCAGTACGGGAACGACACTCGGTTTTCTTATGACCGATTTTGTTACAAAAAAAAAACAAACACCTTCAAACCTAGGCTTTCTAGGCCTGTCAAACTCATGGTTGGAGTAGTTGCTGCTGGCCGAGTCTCCTTTACTCGAATCGGCAGAAGATGCTGCAGTACCAGCGGGTTTAGCTGCAGTGGAAGAGGCTCGGTGGCCACTTCGAAAATTGGAGGAAGCTTTTGAAGCTTGTGCCTTCCCTGTTTTAAGGGCCATGTCGGCAGAAATTTGTTTATTTCTGGTTGTATACTCGTCACAGAGTTTGGCTGCTTCGTGAAACGTTCCAGTCTTTATCTGGTCCGGCAACCACTTGCGTAAAGCAATGGGACATGATTTGGCAAATTGTTCAAGTAAGACTAAATTAGCTAACTTGTCGTAGCTGCTGTTTACTTCAGCTAGGGACACCGATCTTGAAAATAGGGTTTCGAGTGCGAACGCATATTCGTGGAACAATTGTTCGGGGCCACGTTCAAGGGAACGAAACTGGGCTTGTACGGCTTCCTTAGTTTGGACAAACCTTTTAAGTAACCTGATTTTGACTAATTCATAATCATGCATTTCTAAAACTGACATTTGATCACACACTTTAATCAAAATTTCTCCTAAGAGAGGTTGGAGTCCGACGACCCACTCAGTTTTGTCTATTCTTTGGGTTTCCATAGTCTTTTCAAAGATTTTCAAAAAGCTATTAATTTTAGAGTTGGAAGTCCACTTATTTACAAGTCTGACAGCGTCAGCAACTTTACCAGGTTTGTGTACAGGGACGCTGGGGTTAGAAGGGGTAACGGTACCACTACTGGGGTTTGAACTATTATTAAGATTTGTAGCCGTTAGCCTTGCTAGTTCGATCTGCTTATCTAACTTTAATAATTCTCTAGCACTAGCGCGTTCGCTAATTTGTGCTTCTTGCTCCTTTAATAGAGCGTCTCTATCCCTGATTTGGGCCTCTTGGTCTCGTAATGCTAGTTCATGAGCCATGCGTTTGTCTGCAGTGGCTAATTCGACGGCTTTCAACTTTAATTCTTCAGTTTTAAGCGCGAGCTCTAGCTCTTTGGCTGCTAGTTCTTTTTTGTGCAGAATAGTAGCCTCTCTCTTCTCTATAGCCGGGGCTAGTTCGTCAGAGAGGTCGTCAACAGAAATTTTTTCATCCTCGATGGCATTTTTCAAAATAGTGACAGACTCGTGTCTGGTTTCACTAACCGTAAGGCCTAATTTTAAACAGGCCTTTTTGAGGTTTTTATACTGAATGTCTTTAACGATGTCTTCAAAATCATCCATGTTGGGCATTTTTAACTTTAAGCTTCAAAATAAAACTCTTATAAATGAAACTTCATTAAAATGCAGCCGCAAATTAATTTTACTTTAAATTGAGCAGAGCGAGTTACTAAAAACACTTCTCTCCCAACTTCGGTAGGTTTTAGCAAGAAATACACTTATTTTAGACCCCAAGCACTCAGGTGTATAAACAATCAAAATACCTAAAAGGCTCTTAATCATAACACTCGGCTTGGCGGCTTTAAGCATATCTTATGCACACTTACCCCAGACACAATCGCTGTGCGGTCTGTCAAGTCCAATCCAAACTTGCCACCTGATGAATGAATAGGCATGCACACTTCTACGGTAGTAGGATGTCTGGTTGAGGTCTACTTCACTGGAACAATGGTTGTTGTTGCCAAGGTCCACTGGATACGGCGTCGGAGCTTCTTTTCCATAAATGGTGAAATCCTCCTCGCTGTTGACGGTCCACAGCTTGTTGATTTCCAAGACGGGGGTGGGGGGAGACTGCTATTCTTGCTTCCTGGCTCCGGTACTGGTTTGGTTACTGGCGCTGATGATGGGCACTGTTGTTGACTTCAGTGCGGGCATCGGGTTTTTGCATTGATAGTGACGGCAATGCTAACATCTTTTTCGGCATTGATTTTTACTGCAATGCGGGCGGTATACTTCTGTGACTATAGTAACTGAGTCACGGACATCTCGGTTGAAGAATTGTTCAACACAAATGGCATAGTAGCATGGCAGGGGGGAAACGCTTGTAGGAACAGCACCTGTTCATCCCACCGCTGCCACCATTTGTAACGGCGGATGCTACGACGGGGTAGGTACTTGTAACATCGACGGTCGCATGGTGTAACTGGATCTTCCGTACTATCACTCTGGGTTAACTTTTGGTACTTTTTAGTTAAAACAGCACAACTGCTACAGTCCCGGTGTAGAGAATGGAGCTACTTTTGTCCTAATCATGTAGGCTAACTAGTGATAATAAGCGGTAATGCTGCCACCAAGGTGGGAATTAGACTAGCTAAGTTAAATTTGAAGAGAATTGTCTTAAATAATAACTTCAGCAATCAACGAACTATAAAACCAACGGGCGTTTAAAACTCCTGGTTTTTATTTTAGTCAAACATGTTAAAACATTAAAACATTTGCACTTTACATTTGGTATATTTACACCTTAGTTTAGGTTAAATAAACAGGGGGGAATTTACATTAAATTCAAACTAGAACAGAATTATGTTCAACGAATAATTTCAAAATAGAAACAGTGAATTTTAGGCAACGGGGATTTCGCAAAAGAGCCCTCTAAATTACGAACAGTCTCGACTGTGTAGTAATAGTAGACCTGTTTTACAGTTATGTTTCTACGTGTTACAGCAAAGCATTAAACCTCCCAGAGTTGCTGTTGATAAGTCAACTCCTTAAATTATAAAAGCCTCAGCTACTTATAAAGTCCGTCTGTAGCGAATAATCAATGGATCCCCCACGAAGATCAAACCGTCCTTGTTTACATTAAACTGCGTTTAAAGAAACGATAAAAATAAAGCTGGTTTTTAGTAAGGGACCGTGAACCCTTAAGTTATGGCCGTTAACGTCCGAAAATGCCGTTTGGCTTAACGCACCATAAAGTTACTGTCAAAGCTACGAGGTTAAGTTAAAATTAAACTATAAATTTTGACGTGTGAGTCCAAAAAATAAACTTTCAATCTAAACTAAGTTACATACGAACCACTACCTTTGCCCGGCATGGCAACAATCGGACCGCGGCATCTCCACTCCCGACCGGCGTAGCGACCTCTAGCTTTGAGAATCCTGAGCTGTGCTAACGAAATTCTCCTGGGTCTGGGTTTATATGCCCTCTGCCTGGCCGGCAGGTAGAGGGAAGGCGCGGTCCTGTAGGAGAGCGACGGAGGGGGTGAGTGGGGAAGAAGTGGACACGTGGAGGAGGAGAGACTGACCAAAACCGGCCGAGCTGTCACTACCGGAAGTTGGCATGACGGCGCGGACGGGCAGGGTAGCTGAGCGCTCTGAGTGGATGGGGAATTGAATGCAGTGTTTTGGTTGGACGGAAATTGCGGAGGCTGCCTTGACAAAGGAAATTGGCTTTGGAAGTGCAAGTGAGTTTTGAACTCGTGTAACAACGTGATTTTTTAGGCCTATAAAATAAACTACGATGTTATGCATCGCAACTATTGAAGGAGGGGAGGGGGAGGGAACGATGTGTATTGCTCAGAATAAACATTTGACTTTGGGAAACGGATTGGGAAAACGGATTGGGAAACGGATTGGGAAAGCTAGTTTGTTTTCGTTTTTAGAGGTTTGCTACGGTCGGAGTTTGGATGGAGATGCTATAAAAAAATAGACATAAAAATTATACACTGGGTCCGTAAAAATAAACAAACATAAAACGTTGAGCTCCGGTAGGGTTCATGGCAAGAAGGTAAGTTTACCAAGGTGCATTAAGTGCAAAAATCAAAAGATTAAGTATACCAGCTAGTTAAATATGCTATAACGCAGGTTAGGTTAGTTTTTAAAAGTTGTTTGCAGAGGCAGACAAGTGGTTTGAACGTCGGACATTTTTCATGAATAAACCAAGTCGTCACCTGTTACAAATAAAAAATATCGTGTGTTTTACATCTAAAACAGAACTAAGCTGGTGGTGTTTCGGCTTTATGCCTAAGAGAACAATATACAATATTTACATTTTTAAATCGAGATCGCCATAAAGACGAGGTTCTTCTGGCGTGGAAGAATTCTGCCCTCAGGTTTTTTCTTCGGTGGTGTTGAGGTGTCCCCACCACGAGCGTCTGATACGAGACCGCGTTTACAGTATTGATCACAGTACCGGCACCATGGTATTTTTGTGGTACTGGTATCGGAACCGGTACAGCTTAAGTTATTTTTCCTGGGTTATACGCAAGAAATGGGTATTCAAACGATTTAAGACCCACTACCGTTAATCATTGTTTGAACTATGAATGACTGAAACCCATCTCTCACTTTATGTGGCTTGGCATCCATGTGGAGCATAGACGCTGTCCTAGATCCACTCGTGTCGGTTTGGTTACTTTTTAAATAGGGAGTAGGACATTGCCGTTTTTCACCTTCGCTCAATTATTCGAGTGTACGGTGAAAACTCATTTTAACTAACATAGTTCAAACAAATTGAACAATTACTGAAATAAAAACCTGCGCACACTTTCACAACATAGACAAACACTTTGTATTGCAAATTTTCGACCCCATATGGGTGGCTTCATCAGGCTTCAAGGATTATTGGGACTTCCTACACCATCTTCCTTTGTTTTTGTTACTAGCGAATTCAAGTTTGGCTGTCCTCAGAGCCTTTGTCTGCTCCATTCATCTCCTTTCAACCCCCACTGAAAGTTAAGCTTCTTGCAGAGATCGTAGCTCAACAAGTGCAGGCCCTTGGGAATGCAGGATCTTGGATGTTCATCAAAGTCTTTCCATACTTCTAGGGTTGTTGTATGGCGAGGGATTCTACACATCTGAGGTGGGTGTCCCTTGTGGAGTTAGACTTACGAAGAGCACGCTTATTCTTCCGATCAATCTCGTGCTGCTCGGTCTTGCAGTGGAATGCAATGCCATTGTCTTTGCTTTCAGTGTGAACGTTCGCCCGTATGCTGCGCCACTCTGGACCGCACACCTTTCTTCATTTTTCCTATGTAAACTGCATCGCAGTCCCTGCATTGGTTCCAATACACAGCCTCCCTAGTGTTTCAGACAGCTCCCATACTCGCCTCAACTTTAGACTTCTGTGTCTCAAATTGGTGTGAAAACCGTGCTGCCTAAGGATCTTCTGTACAGGCCCTGTCACTCTTTCAAGGTAAATTAGAGCAACTCTTGGACTTGCCGTTCGCTCCTCCTTCTTTATCTGTGCCCCATTCCTTCTTTCTGTCTCCACCACCACACTTGCCCTCTTTTTCAGACAGTTTAGCAGTCCAGCTGGATAACCAAGCTTCACAAATTTCTCTTTCATCCTTTCCTAGTGTGGTCTCGCAATTTCCGTGCTGCTAGAATTCCTAAACATTCTCACAAACTCGTTCTGTGCAATCGCCGTCAGCTGTTGGCTGGATGCCCGGATGTGAATGGAATTGCCCGGTCCATAGCCATCGGTTTCATGTACGGTCCAAAGTCAACTCTACCATCACCACTCCACCTGAACTCTACATCGAGGTACGGAAGCACTTTCTCTTCCTCAGCAGACACTTTGATGGACGTTCTCCATTTGTTAACCTTTTCCAAAAGATCTTTTCTTTCTTTATGGCAGAGAAGACATCATTGACTTACCTCCTCCAGAGCTTGACCCCCACCTCTGCCTTCCGGACATCACGTCTAGATGCTTAAGCACCATCTCAGCGATGATTGGGAAGCTGGAGTAGCCCATGACCCCCCTCCCCCCAACCTGCCAATAGGTCTTCCCGTTGAATTCTACATAGATCGCAGACAACAACACCTTGAGCATTGCCCTGTCCTTCTCACCTGCTGCCTCCTTCGCGACAAGACTAACATCTCAAGAATCAAACTATGGGTGAGACTAGGGAATTGCTTAACCACGTCGAACGACACCATAATTTCATCATCTTCACGCCTCAACACTCTAGCCTCTTCGCAGTGCCGGATTTACATTGGATTTGTGTAGGCGCAGTACCCCCCCCCCCCCCCCCCACCCCAAAAAAAATCTGATTTGATTGCAAAATAAAAAAGGACGTGTAATTACAGTAAAGTTCGTTTATAACGAACGTATTTTACTTCGTTATAACAAAATTCGTTAAAAACGTATAATGAATTTACGACTATTAGAGTCATAATTACTGGAATTATGTAGAAAATGTCCGCTCATTTTTACGAAATTCTCAAAAAAAAATTCGTTATGGAAGAAAATAGGCCTAAGACTTAACGTTTTAAGCAGCATGATCGTATATATACGTCCGAAAAAAATCATCCCAAACGCAGTAACAACGTTATATCAGTCGAAGCTGTGAAGGGAAACTGCGGGTCGAAAGCTGATATTCACTATCTGACATGTGCATCGATTTATGTAAAAAAAAGTTGTACCAATGTCTATAATTTTATTAAAAAACACTTTAGTTGAGTGTAGACTCACTAAAAATTACAAAAATGTCGTTCTCATTCTTTTTTTCCTAAGTTAGAAAGCAGAAAATTGGTTATTTTTGATCAGCGGTAGCGGCCGACCAATTTGACTGGGCGCCGCCATCTTGGATTCCTTGGAAGACTGGAATTCCCCGCTACCCAGGCCTCTCAACATATTTTGTCGATGGCCATGTGGCATTAGCCAATCAGCTGTATTGTAGTAGGCCGCTTCTGGCTGTTTCAAGCTAACTTTCCAAAGCAATTGAAGATCGCGTTCCCTTATTTGCAGGTTGGCACCACGTGACCGATTTGGCACGTTCTCATTAGCTGAGCGCGATTTCAACATGGACCGCTTCTCGCTTCAGAATTTTCACGTGAGCGGTTGTGTTTTAGTTCGTCGTTGCAAATCACAAGAAAGATGATGTTTCACAGCATTAAAAAATTAAATCAGCAGCGACGATGCATAACTAAAATGGAAAAGGAGCCTATAAACCTTCATACTATCGCTTATCAGGTGGGAAAAACTACTTTTAGCCTAACAAACGCTGACTTTCGCACGTGTTTTGTCAACAACGAGATTTTAAGTTCAACTTTAGCCTAGTTCATGACCACCCGTAATTTAAAAAAAATGGTTCTCCGAAATTATTAAAGCCATTTACTTGATTTTTTCTGTGCACTGTAATGAATATCTGTTTCGTGCATGTGCACAAGACCATTCTGATTCCAGGAAAAAAAAGATTTCGTTATAAAAGAATTAAAATTCCTAATTTGATCTACAATCTTGTTCGTTGTACCGTAAATCGCGTATCAAACGCCCAGTTAATGCTAACGCCCAGCCACCTAAAATGCTTGAAGGTCAAAAATCGTAATAAACTGTTGTTGATGCCCACCCTTAATAATAATAATCGATTTTCAGTGGCAAATTTAACTAAAATCTTATTCAGTTTTAACGAAATCAACGTTTCATACACTTAATCTTGGTTTTTCTGTGTCAAAATTAACTAAAAGCTTCATACATTTAACAAAATCAACTTTATCCAACACGATTCACAGGAGCATTTGTAATCACGGAAACTTCGGAAATATTAGGCCTAACGATCGATCATGACGTGCGTGATCTGGATTCAGTCTAGCAAACACACAATGCCTTTAATCTCATTTATTCACAAATTTAGTTTATTAAATTGTCCTCCTTCCAATATCTAACAAAATTCACAGTTAAAACTAATTTATAGTCACCACCAACCTTGAAAACAACAACGCGATTAACGGCTGTGAAGCACATTCTGTGTTGACGGCAATTGCCAAAAAAATGATCCGGCTGACGCGTGAGATTCGATTACCACGTAAAAAAAAATAATAATTTTTTTTACATGGTCAGTTCGGATCTCAGGCGTCAACCGGATCATTTTTTTGGAAATTGCCGTCAACACAGAATGTTGGAAAGAACTAGACGATTCTACTATACGTTACTTTTGGCCAGAAAAAAAACAGTGAAAAGTATCAGTTTTGGCCTGAAAAAATTGGTGAAATTCATCACGTTTTAAATGCTATCCTGCTGCTATTCCATCTTATGGTTGGCTCACTTTGTTTAAAATTCGTTTAGTTCCGAAAAGGTTTTGTATTATACTTGCGGGAAGCAATGATAGCTAAATGCTTGAAATTTTTGGTGCCTACCAGGAGCAAAATTGTGTATTCGAACCAGAGGCGGCTGAGATAAAAAACAACTTAAACCAAACCCGAAGCTTCTGTCACGACAGTCTAATGTAGCGGCGCTTACAGGGTCTTGAGGTGCCTACTGTCTATAGCACCGACATCTGGCGAAGTTGTAGTTTGTTTAGAAGAAATCATAATCGCAAAAACCGGCAAGCGGCGATTACAGTGGTTTTTGAAGGACATGTTTAAAAAAAATTCTACACTAAAACCACAAAACGAACAATTTTACAAATGGTTCACTGAATTTTTGGTAAAAAAATCGTTCACCTTCGTCGGAGTGTTTGCAGCTACTTGAAAAAGATTGTTCACATGTGAACAATCACATGTGAACAATCTTTTTC
>JAHWFP010185046.1:83649-100923 GCA_023313725.1 Lithobius niger | reverse complement strand
GAAAAAGATTGTTCACATGTGATTGTTCACATGTGAACAATCTTTTTCAAGTAGCTGCAAACACTCCGACGAAGGTGAACGATTTCTTCACCGAAAATTCAGTGAACCATTTGTAAAATTGTTCGTTTTGTGGTGTTAGTGTAGAATTTTTTTAAAGAAATCATAAGTGGCGGTTTTTACTTTTGCGGAAAAACAGCATAGCGTGTCTACTGTACGGTTAGGAGAAGAGCGTCAACGTCCTAACTAACTTTTTATGATCTATCTACTCATGGTTTACTGCCACCACGATGGGTAGTTAATTTAATTGCCTACTTTGGAGTTAAAATAAAAATTGTTTTCTAATTATTTAACCCATGCAAATTAAATCGGACTCGGAAGTCAAACTGTCGTTTAAAACAACTTTCTTTTTATGATTTAATAAAACATGACAAGTTATCTTTACAACACTGAGTAACTCGTTGGTTACATGAAAAAACTTAAGCTTTACAGAAAGCGCACTTAATTACATTTAAATCGGCAAAGAACTGAATTAAGGTCACATTACAATTCGGACTAGAAAAGTCGGTTGAGTTATCACAACTCTCTGAATTACATGATGATCTGTACATTTAGTAAAACAGTCGTTTGAAAGAAGTTTGCAACTTTTGTACTAAAATCACTTCAACTATCACACTGAATCAAGATTAGTATTATATGGAAACAACCATTGGAAAGCTCTGCTTCGACGATAATACACGCGAGATCTTGGTGATCTTTAGATTATTTAGTCAATACTGAGTTTACATAAGTAATAAACAAAAAGCCGGTTTTTAGGAAGGGGACCTTAAACCCTTAAGTTATGGGAGTCCTAGACCAAAATTGCAGATGGCGTTTTGACTACCCATAATTTTCTCAAAGACAGAAGTTAAGTTTAAATTTAAGACTAATAATTTAGAAATAAAGTTCCAAATTAAAAATTCTAAAATAGACTAGTTACCCTTGAACTACTACCTTGCAAGGCATGGCAACACTCAGACTGGACAGCTCTGCTCCGACCGCCGTAGTAACTTCTAGCCTTTGAGTGTTGAGCTATGCTATCGATTTCCCACTGGAGCTGAGTTTTATACCTGCTGCTTGGCAGCGAGGTAGAGGGAAACCGCGTACCTGTAGGAGAGCGACCGGGGCGGCCCGGCCGTAGAGGGACCTCTGGAGGAGGAAAGACTGACTCAGACCCGGCCAGGCTATCAATACCGAAAGTAGGCATGAAAGCGCGGACGAGCAGGGTAGCTTCGAGCTCTGAGTGGAGGGGAAATTGAATACTGTCTTTTGGTTGGAAGGGAATATTGGCAGCTAGCAGAGCAAAGGGAATTGCCGACTTTTGTGGCTATAGAGGCCTTAGCTTGAGTTTAGAACTCACAACAACGTGAATAGGCCTATACATTTTTTTTATGAAAACTACGATTCTATGCATCGCAACTACTGAAGGAAGGTGGGGGGGGGGAACAGAGTTTGTTGCTCAAAATTAAATAAACTGTTTTTAATAGAAGGAAAAGGCTTTTACTGTACATTCGGATGAGGTTACTATGGTCGGAGCACTGAAATAAAATACAAGATAAACACTGAATGTCCGGTAAAAATAAAAATAGTTGTGTTTGCCATTTTTGAACAAATGGCAAACACATGAAAATAATTTACGTTAAATATTGCTTTTATAAAAGCCTAGGTGAAAGATTAAAATAAACCAGCTTGTGTTTAAATGCTAGAACGCATTAAAATTAAAGTGTATTATCGTAGCCGCAAATAATAACAAGAGTGCAGTCGAAGTTTTCCTGGTTGCTAAAATCATCACCTTAGGAATATAATAACGTCGAGTACGGGTCCTCATACATGTATGTGGTTGAGTGCTGATTGGCAGCCCCCTCCTACAACAACACTAAGCTAGTCGGCGTTATGCCTGGAAATAAATTCGAATACAAATAAATATTTACAAGTTTGTTTTGGAAAACGGCGACGTAAATTGCGTGCGGCGGCGCTCAGTTTGAGCACTTTTTTAAACTGCTGTGGTGAACAAAGTATGTTGAAATTTAAAGTTCTGTTTTCACAGGATGGAAGATAAAGTTCAGGTCTATTAAACAGTGCAAACGGGAGTAGATTCTGTCCATTTTCCGTGGAGATATGAATTTTCAAATTTGGAGTTGTGAAAATAGGCCTAGCGCTAAGAAAAAAAATAAAGAGTCCCCGAGTTTTTGATCTTTGGTGCCGGTTCTCCTAACCAATCTTCAGGATTTTAGGCTTCATGCCTTTACACTAACTCAAACACAAGCTTTCCTTGCTTCACTCACGTCTTACATCTTAGTTTACTGGCAGCAGGCAAATATTAGGCACAATCTGCGTGAAATATGAGGCCCCCTATTGCACTTGCCTAAATTCTCCACTGCCTCTTCCAACAGATCCTTCGTTTTTCCCAGCCTGTAATTTCCCTTCACGTACTTCTTGAGTCTCTTGGCTCTTTCCCAATCCAATTTCTGCGCCATCCCACCTACCACTCTCATCACCCAGTCACACTGCATTTTCATGTACTTCTGCAGCTTACCCCGCAATCCTTCAGCAAGCTTTTCCGTCAAAAACCAACCCAACATCCACGTACTAGTCCTAACCTCCTTCAATTTCACATGACAACCACCTACAAACTCGCACAACAAAATTAAAAGCGGTAGCGATCGTCCTACCGCGCACACCTCCAACTGTAGGTCTAACCGACAAACTCTTCGGAACAATCCTCTCTTGCAGGCCAAATTAAATGCCAAATGGTAATCAAACTTCACCATTGTTTCGTATCCACATACCCAAGTCCTAACTTTCCTCAACAACCACTGGGAATGTGCTGCCCTAACAATACGAAAAAGATACTTGCAGTTCATACTCTGAAATTGACAACTTGAACAATTACCGAAATAAAAATGTCCGCACATTTTCACAACATAGGCAAGCATTTTTTTCTTGCATTTCAAATAATATATTGTTTTGTACGAAGCAGAATAGTACGATATTGGTTCACCCTAATTAAAATTAATGTATTTATTTACCTTTACAACAATCGCGGCTTTAACAAAATATCGTTGTCAATTAACTAATTTTACCTTGATTTTACTAACTTTTAAAGGAAATTTCCCTTTGCCTAGCCAGGTTAACCTGTCTGACATGACAGCTTTTCATGAATTTGAAAATAACTGGATTCTTGGCTCCAAAAGTAACCTTAAATTATTCGTTACTTCTTCACAGAATCTTCCTCGCTGTGTTAACAAATGGGACGTCCCCTTTTCTTATCGGCACCTTGATCCACTTCATTTGCACAAAATTAAACTTAATTTATACAAAAAACCGCGTTCAGTTGCGTCACTTTTGGTCTCTACCTGTCCTGTCCCGTCGTGCTCAATCACCACTGTTTTTTTGCCGTGGCACGGCTTGGTTGTGCGTTGAGTGCTTCGTACGATGCATTATTGTTGTGACTTGTGTGGTCCAGTTGGTTTTCACTCAACGCTATTATGTCTAGAGAAGACGGAATAGTATTGCTTACGCCGTTCTTGGAAATGATTTTCCGACAACGGGGAAGAAATACTGGTCCCAGGACAAACTTTTTTTTTTTTTAATTTTGTACGTTGTGTAGCTTGGCTGGTTGCAGCAAAAGCAAATTTGTTTCAAAATTTCAGTATTACGTCCAAGAGATGACCTTATAGAATGGCAAGACTTAATGTAGTTTCACTTCATCATTGTAGTATCTTTCTCTGTGTTACAATTGAGATGCCTTCCTTGCTCGCAACACATTTGAATTCGGCACTTTGCATATACACTCTGCATTAAATTTCATGGGGGCAAGGTGTCTGATGGTACTGCAACTCTTTCATGTGCTAGGGATCCCGGGTTCCCGCCTGACCTCAGACAACCCTGCCATTTTCTGGAAGATAATAGTCTAGGAGAAGAATCTGAAAATGTAACGAGTGGAGGCATTTTTTAGTAGAAGCAGTAACTATTTTTTTTCTGAACCAGAAGCATCTGAAGAAAAAAGATATAAACGTTACCAAATTTTCATTGTAATTTTAAGACCGGAAATGAGCCGCCATTTTGGGAAAAATGGCGCTGGTGATAGGTTTTTTTAATTTGTAATATCTCGTCTTCTATCAAGCTGTTTTTCTTTTTCTTTACACCAAACTGAAGGGCTTGAAACGTACTATCTTTCATTACAGAATAATTATTTCGATATTTTTAATAGTTTACTTACAGATTTAATGGAAAGACAAAAAAATGCGTTTGTTTACCATACAATTTCGCTTTAAACGTCAATAACCCACTAACGCTTAGATTAACCTCTTAACCATCCGGTAAATTATATGTAGCACACAGTATTACCTTTAATTTGGTATATAGAATATCTAATTTGGTCTCATAGAAGTGGAGTAATGGTAAAACAAATATTTGTGAAACACAGCAGTTCTTACAAAAAAAAAATAAGCTGGGGAATTTATTGCCGGTTAATACATGGACTTTCGTTGCTTAAACATCCACATGAGGCGGTGCAAAGTAGCTTGGACTGTTTACATTTGCAGCGGTAGGTCATACTACAGCCTGTAGAACAACGGCACGAAATGATATTAAGGCATGCTGTCGGTATAGGATCTAAAGTCATTAATACAGGCCTATCATATCGCAGTCCAACCACCAACCCATTTTTTCTGGATCTGGCAATTAAATTTCCCGACAAGTAGCCTGATTCCATACAAGTGCCTGATAATGAGCACGTTTTAAATGCAGAGTTAATGAATCGTTTGTTGGCGGTAAATTTTCAGGAGCACGACACTTCGAAAAAAGCAGGACACGAGCCATATCCGCACACTCTGTTTTACTTAGCACACCGTACATTGCACAAATGAATTTGGTTCCATTTTTTTTATCACATCTTCTGTTAGGTCTACTGAGTTACCAAGTCCACGAAGTAAATGGTGCTGTGCCTTAAATATTTTCCACGCAGATTGTTTACTGTGGTTGTAAATGAATGAGGTTATGTCACTACAGGTGATTGCATAGAACGCAAGTAATGAGCGTTCTGATCCTTGAGGGAGTTTTTCGAAGACATCTCTTATGGGAATATATTTGCGTTTCCGGGCTGTGCCTGTCATCATCCATAAAAAGCAACATTGTATTCTACGGAAATGAGCTGTCAGCAATAAGAGAATATCTGTATCTCTAGCCATTACAACTATAGTTTTTGAACAACACAAGCTTTACTTTACTTTATTTTCAGAGCTTACAGGTCTACAAAATCATTCGCTCTAATCTAAAACTTTACCTAACCTACTTAAAACCTAATTAAATTAAATTGAATTAAATTAAAAATAATGTACAGATGTACATCTCAAACTATAAAAACCAAATAAAAACACAAAAAATAACACAAATGCCTTCATCAGGCAACTCTCCCAAGAGAGTATTTAAAGTCAATTCGATTTCCCGACAATCCGAACAAACAGCACAACCTGTACCTCCTGCTCAACCTTAACTGGCCACACACTCCAAAATGGAACCAAAGGAAGCATGGGGAACGAGGGAGAGGGAACGAACAAGAAATATTAGACTAGACGCCGGGTTGCCTTATAAAAGCTAATCGTCCTACGCAGAGAACAATCCGCAGTATGCGGAGTGACACTAAGGGCCATGACCAGAGAGGTCAACCACATCAATATGAACAAACCGCCGCTGCGCCACCCAGCAAGGGCACTCTAAGAGAAAGTGACGCACGGACTCCTCGCCACCATCACATCCACAAATCGGCGGCCGCACCGACCCAAGCCGGAACAGGTCAGCCCGAAACGGGACATGGCCAGTGCGTAACCTGGAGCTCACACGTGCCTCTTTACAGGATAGGCTTGAGGGGTCTGGGACAGACAACGGAGGGGTGTAACCAAGCAAACTGCGGCCAGCCAACCCGGAGGACCACTCAGCTGCCCACTCTCTCACAAAAATCCCCCTGACAACCAGGCGCTGATCTCTTGGGCCCAGAATGAAAGTAACCCTGTTAGCATCCTCATTGGATCCCCGTCGGGTGAGGCCATCAGCCAGTTCATTCCCAAATTACTCGGCTTGGCCCTTGACCCAGCTGATCAAAGCCAGCCGACCACACTGGCCCGAGTGTAAAAAACCTCCACCCGATTTCTAATGCTATCCAATGAGTACACTGTAAAGGCTGAAAACACTGGCATAGGAAACCAACACCTGCTAGCGAGTCGGACAAAACACAAAACTCAGACAGGAACAGATCGGACCCTATGTCCAGCTCATACTCCAAGCGCAGGCTAGGAATACACACCCCCCCCCCTCCCCGTGATCAACTTTGTTGAAAGACGCGTCACAGTGGATTAGATGACATGAGCTACTCAGCAGAAGAGCACCAGAGCCAAGGGGCCAGTGGGCTGACCAACACAGGACCCGAGAAACCCTAATCCCTCATGCCGGAGGAAGGAGGCCCCAACACCTGGAGCACCAGGCAAGTCACGGCCACCTTGCGACAAGGCCACATAATCCGAGAGAATACAGGCCAAAGGGTCAGACTGACCCCTGGCAAGCGCACGTTGGCATATCCTAGTCAAAAGCTCCCTTTCACGGACATAACAGGGAATTCCAACAATCGCTCCAGCTAGTTTAACTAATTGTGTTAGCAACATACATTACTTCACTTGACCATCAATTACTCCACTTCTATGGGACCAAATTGGATGTTCTATATACCAAATTAAAGGTAGTACTTTGTACTTCAAAACCTCTACAAACGTTAAAACGGGTAATCTAAGCATTACTGGGTTATTAATGTTTATAGCGAAATTAATTACAAAAACATGCATTTTTTTGTCTTTCCGTTAAATCTGTGAGTAAACTATTAAGAATATCGAAATAATTATTCAGTAATGAAAGATAGTACGTTTCAAATCCTTTAATTTGGTATAAAGAAAAAGAAAAACGGCTTGATAGAAGCCGAGATATTAAAATTATTATAAAACCTATCAACGCCGTCATTT
This sequence comes from Lithobius niger, assembly GCA_023313725.1. Lineage (NCBI taxonomy): Eukaryota > Metazoa > Arthropoda > Chilopoda > Lithobiomorpha > Lithobiidae > Lithobius > Lithobius niger. The sequence goes on along the minus strand of JAHWFP010185046.1, from coordinate 93,877 downwards.
TTTCCAAGATGGCGGCTCATTTCCGGTCTTAAAATTGCAATGAAAATTTGGTAACGTTGATATCTAGCTTCTTCATGTGCTTCTTGTTCAGAAAAAAATTAGTTACCACTTCTACTAAAAAATGCCATTAACTCCTAAACTAAGGCCTTTTCTTAATTCTTCTCCTTGACTATAAGGGCCTGCGATGCCTCTTGCCCAGGTCTATTGTGGAATGTCAAAGACCCCATGACTTTCTGACTAATGTTACTTAGCAAAATTGTCCCTCTTTTTGTTTGGCGCCACACCTCTTCATGCTAAGAGCACGTCAAACCTTCACAGTGGGTTTGATTTTGCCACGCTGCATTGAATTCTTCTTGCTTTAACTGGTATGTAGATATGACTATGTTTCAGTTGGATTGGCTAATCGCTCCAATTTTCTATTGGGTGGAAAGAACTAGACAATTCTACTGCACGTTCTTTTTGGCCGGAAAAAAAAACCAGTGAAAAGTATCATTTTTGGCCTGAAAAAATTTGGGAAATTCATCACGTTTTCAAATGCTACCCTGCTATTCCATCATATGGTTGACTCACTTTGTTTAAAATTCGTTTAGTTCCGTATTAGTTATGGGCACAGTTAAATATACTTGCAGGAAGCAATTATAGCTAAATGCTTGAAATTATTGGTGCCTACCAGGAGCGTATTCTCATAAAATTAAAATTGTGTATTCGAACCAGAGACGACTGAGATAGAAAACAACTTAAACCAAACCCGAAGATTCTGTCAAGACAGTCTAACTCAAACACATAGCTTTCCTTGCTTCACTCACGTCTTACATCGTAGTTTACTGGCAGCAGGCAAATATTGGGCACAATCTGCGTGAAATATGAGGCTCCATCGAGGCCCCTTGGATTCTTAGCGTAGGTGCAGCTGCACCTATTGTGTTTTCCTAAATCCTCCACTGATTCCCTGGAGAAGCTTGACGGATTGAATTGCTTGTTTACCAGCAATGGTTGTAAGGAGATGCAAGGGATTTTACAAACTTCGTTGCACGAAATTATTCGTGACAATGAATTCCGACTTGCGGATGATGGGCCGGGCAGAGGTCCGAGCCGTAAATGCCGTCTGAGGGACGATGCATGGAGTGCCCTGATGGGCAGAGAGTGTCATAGGCGGGGAGAAATGTTGGAGCAATACCCGTTTCGTGAAACTGAACGCCATCAGGGGGATGAGCGAGATTGTGGGCAGTTTGGGGAATTGCATCAGCGGTAAGGGCCACGATCAGAGGCGTTAGATAAGCACGGCGAGTATTATTATGGTTGTGACGACGGTGTGTGTGTGTGGCTACTAGGGTTCGACCGAGTCCGGGTAAATACCCGACCCGATACCGGGTAATGCTTTTTTTTACCCGGCTCGGACTCCGTAAAAATTCGACCGTGTACAAACAGGGTAATAATTATTTGTTGACCATATTATTTTTATTTTCATAGTTTCATTTATACCTTCTGGATCCCCCTACAACTACTTGCACGCAATAGATATTCATTAATGTGTACAGAAAAATTCAGATAAATTGCTTTAATAGTTTCGGAGAACCAATTTTTTAAATTACAGGCTGTAAACGAACTAAAATTGAAAATCTCCGTGTTGAGAAAACGTGTCCGTAAGTCGTTTATAGTTACGCTAAAAATCGTTGTTCCCACCTGATGAGCGATAGTGTGAAGGTTTGTAGGCTCCATTTCCATTTTAGTTGTACATCGCAGCTGCTGTTTTAATTTTTTAATGTTGTGAAACATCATCTTTCTCGTGATTTTCTACAACGAACTGAACATAAGCGTTCACGTGAAATCCGAAGCGCGCCATGGCGGCTACACAGATTAGAGCCCTCTCGTTGCTCTCTAATCTGTGGGCGGCTATTGTGAAATCGCCCGTCAGCCAATGAGGAAACGCGATCTTACAATTGCTTTGGAAAGGCAGCTCTAACCGCCACAAACAGCCTCTTACATTCCATCTGATTGGCCAATGCCAAACAGGCATCGAGAAAATATGTTGAGAGGCCCGGATAGAGAGGAATTCCAGCTTTTCGGTGAATCCAAGATGGCGGCGCCCAGTCAAACGGTTCGATTGTTACCGCTGTCGAAAATGACCAGTTTTTTGTTCTTGAACTTCGGAAAAAGGAATGAACACCACATTTTTGCAGTTTTTAGTGAGACTGCACTCAACTAAAGTGCTTTTTATAAAAGTATAGACATCGTTAACAACGTTTTGTTTACAGAAATCGATGCACAACATATCGGGTACCGGTAGCGAATTTCAGTTTTACTCATGTCGATATTTTGGCCGAAAATTGCATTTTTCGACCCGCACTTCCCCATAAAAGTTTCTACGTATATATACGTAGTTACTCCACTTGGGCCACATCGTTGCTTAAAGGATTAAAGCCAACTAAAACCTATTGTGAAACAAAGTAACCAAAATGCATTTTATTTTTCATTTTACTTTATTATTTAAAAAATAAGAATTGCTGGTCAATTTAATTTTTGACTTCACTTTATTTAATAACGTAAAGTTTATAATTAAAAAATTTGGAAGAAAGAATTACTGGTATTTTACAGTATTTTAAAGTTGGTTTCGTCCTTTTTTTTGCTTTCGTTCATTGTTATACTATGCGCAATACAAAACTGGACGAAAGCAAAATGAAAATGATTGAAAGCAAAAAAAAAACGAAACCAAAGTAAAAAAAAAAAGTTGCATATTAAACATAAATCGAAAATTTACGACCCGGTTTTACTACTTGGACTCGGCTCGGTGGGTACCGGTATTCATAATTACTCGGACTCGGTATTTTTTACCCGGTCGATCCTAGTGGCTACCATTCGAAGACGAGGAGTGTTGGCTGGAGGGCCGGGCATCCAATTGGTGTTGCGAGTCTGTTTTGTTTCCAGAAGCGGTGGCATTAAAACACCCGGTGTGGACAGTGGAGCCCAGCATTCTAGAGTAACACCACAAAAATGTGTAGCTGACGCAACTTGAGCGTAACTCGATCTCCGGTCGGTATGTCGACGAGGCGGAGTTGCTAGCAGAGTTCGTTGCACCGCGGACATCCTTGTTGTCACGAAGTTCGGACCAGGCATTGGAAATGGTGGATGCGGCAATAGCAAAGTTACAGGGAGGCTGTTTGTTGGTTTTACTGCCATTGTTGCTGTGCCTTGCAGTATAGTGCTATGGATCCTGTTGATTTTACATCTTCCTGGCGACGCAGATCTCACAGGCAATCGTTGATGCGACGACGCTTCAGTTACAGGCGGTGCTGAGTATGAATGAACTCGTCGGTGTCGGCTACTATACGCCTTTGAGGAGGAAATGCGACCGGAACTATTGGCAAGGTGGCCGACACTGCAAGACATGTTCGGGGCACCGCTGCATGACCTCCTGCGACAGGTTCAACAAGAAGTGACAACAGCTAGGCATGCGATCATACCAAGTCAAAACAGAATGTCATTAGCAGTGCGGCGGCCATTTCGGGGGGGCCAGGCCGGGATGGTCGCTCGCGACGGAGCGGTGATTTGTATTGAGAGTGTAAAGACTAAGACAGTGTGGGCCTACCAGGGAAGCATGGAACAGGGTGCGCAACATCTCACCGGAATGAGGCCGGGGCCTCAGGTCGAGTTATTTGCGGTTCGCATTTTAGATGTGGACACATCAACATCCTCCTGGCTTATTTATGAGGGTAAGTGGTGTCGCTGGGTAGAATGGTGTTAGTTACGGGGATTCCCCTAGGGGTGCGCCAGTGTCATCTTGTGTTAATTTTTAGCTGACTTATTCGCAACAGGTTTGGCATATCACACAATTAGTGGTGTACCGATACCATTATGCAGATTCCGGTACCGGTTCCGATACCAATAAACCGGTTCCGTACGGTTCCGATACCGTTTCCGATTACCACATGCCAGTGCCACAGCGAATGGAAAAAAATTAATAATAATGAATTAATTATGTTCAGGGAATCCAGGGTTTTGCTGTGGCAAATTTTTATAAATTTACTTACATTTTAAACAACAATTTTAGTATACAAATTTGTATAATTAAAAATTAATAATGTAATTTTATTAAAAATTTTTATTAAAATAAAAAAATAGTTAAAATAACGTGTAACGATTTTTTAGATAATGTATAAAAAAAATTTTTTATTTAATAAAAGAAAAAATTAAAATTAAATTGAAAAACTTAAGTTAAAAAAATAGTTTAAAATAACCAGAAAGTTGAAACGATTTTTTTTAATTCTGCCCTGGTCCTGCATTTTTAATAATGATTTTTGCTTCTTGGATTGGACCAAGCCCTTCGTGAAGCTGATACGATTTAAAATTTTGTTTTCTGTATGTATTAAATTTAATTTTTTAAAACTTAAATTAAAATCAAAAAATTTATTTAAAATAAAAAAAAGAAAGGCTAAATAAGCGCATGCTTGAAGATTTATTGCAGCCAGGATGCTTAAAGAGTCTTAGCAAAGCTTAGCATACATGAAGATTTTCGCAGCTCGGATTTATTTCGGGCACTTTGACTCCAATTGAACGCACCATTTAGAAACACAATGGCGGTGCAGGCTGTGAAACTCGTGTGAAACGCTAAGCAATAGAAGCAACTTAATGATAATAAAGTCCTGACATCCTTAAACAAACAGAAATCCACTGTAACATATTCTGCTTAGTATATTTCCATCCTAGATGGGATTTTATGGTGCAAACTACTCAACAAAAGTTGGTGTCAACAGGTAAGTGGCCCAATAAAAACGCTTGAAAATGTGTTAGTTATTCATCAAGCACAGTTTTTCGATGATTTAAGTTACTGAAATTAATTTTCTGTTCCAAGATCTCTAAGATATTCTTTCCAACTACCTCATACTCCTGGAAAAGGGAAAGTAAATAACAATATCAAGTGATTTAGTGGTCTGTGCTGATTTTCGAAAGGTAGTCTATATTGGCCAACCAAGAGAGCAGTTCTGGTAACGGTTCTGGTACCACGGAACCGTCCTCAGAACCGGAATCGGTATCGGAATCGGTACACCGCTACGTGCACAATGGTAGGGAATGTGGTGGCGTTGGGTCGCTATCACCAGGGTGTCGGGTCCGCTCGCCTCTTGGTAGCTTGTTCGCCGATTTTTAAAAGGGGTTTTTCATTTGTGACCGATCACGCTGTGGTACGTGTTTGTATGGGTTCTGACAGTTGTGGGAGGCCTGTTGCATCCGCCATGGGGACTATCCTTAAAAGTGTAAACTCTTGAGTTTTGCATGTTATTAGTTATAAGTGCTGGGAACCGGGCCAGTGAGCTGGCCAGTCTGAGTTTGCAGGCGTGCAACATTGAGGGCTATGTAGCAGTATTTGCAGTGCGTCAGCACAAGACGGTGCGCACAGGGGTGCTTTTCATGTTTCTGCGGTTGCATCAGAATACTGAATCCAGCTTGGACGCCATGTGCTGTTTTCGATCATTCATACGGCGGACGGAGCCGTTGCGTGATGCAGCAATGCGGTGATAGGGGGTCCGTCCGGGTCGCCTGTTCCTCTCCTACATTCGGCCACACGGGCCGGTGTCCTCGCAAACAATCGCACGGTGGTTGTGCGAAACATTACAAACAGCAGGAGTGGACGTTGCACAATTCCGGGCATATTCTGTGAGGACGGCGGTAGTGTCTGCGGCAAGCAACTGTGGGGCATCGCCATCGCAGATTATAGCGTTGGCAAAATGGGCATCGCCCTCTGTCTTTAATTCACATTTCCAACGAGAGATTGCTCCAGGCCTGGCGGGTTAGTTGTTGCAAACAATGCAGCAGCATGGGCTGCTGTGATCTAAGGTAAGTAGCTGGTGCTACTCCACGTTTTTTAATCTATCCCAACTAGTTAACACAGCGAGGAGATTCTGAGAAGGAGAATTGAAGATTCTACCAGAGAACTTGTTCTCGCAGGAGAATCTAAGTTCTTCGAGTAGAATGCGACGAAGATGTGTTAACTTGATTACCCACCCGCCTACCTGGCGCAGGGGCGGGGCCACCAGCTGGCGGGAGACAGTGGTGGTTGAGCATGTGGAAGGAAGCAAGGCCCCGGAAGTGACGCAGCAGACACGAAGTTTGGTTTGGTTTTGCATAAATTAGGGGAAAATTGTAGGAAATGGATAGTTGAAAGGGCCGACTTGGCAAAGGGACATCCCAACTAGTTAATACAGCTTCGTCGCATTCTACTACTCGGAGAACTTAGATCCCCTACAAGAACAAGTTCTCTGGTAGAATCTTCATTTTTCGTCAGAGAAACAACTTTTCTTTTTTTTTAAATGGCCTTAATGTCTATAATAAGGCAATTATTATGAATGTTCGGCTGTGCTTCTGGCCCCGAAGGCAGAAAGGGGTGCGACGTGCGACTATGTCGCAGATAATCTGGCACAGTAGCACACAAAACGTGCCGTTTTGACCAAATTTCTGCCGTTTCGCCAATTTTTGACCGATTTGGACATTCCAATACACCATTTTAATCATCTCGACGAGACCTTTCCGTTGATGGAAGAGCCAGATCAATAGAATAAAGCACTGAAAAGTTATTCAGTAAAAACTAATAAATATGCACGTAGCCATACGAAAAACAGATTAGCTGCAGACATTTTTTGCCTGACAATTGGTGTCGCAGACAGTGGCAGAAAATTCTGCTTTGGGGCTTCTGGCTAAGGGCTTGCTCTTACCTAATGAGAATTTTGGTTTCATTGGAATTGACTATTCCGTGGGGAGTCAAGCGGACTGGATGCCCTCGTTATTCTAGATCTTTTGGAGAGGAAATTCAAATGGCATTTCACGAAGCTGTGAATGTGAGTCGTACCCGGACGGTGAGGACGAAAATAATGTGCGTTGGTAAGGCCTGGTTAACTTGGAGATTGCACACGGGTGACAGTTTGCACACGGGTTTCAGTTTGGAGTCATGTTTTGAAACAGGCAGCAATGTGACCGCATCGTGCGTGTAATGTGAGTGATGTGGGAATATGAAATGTCGATGAAGATCTCTTCCAAGGCCATAGCGAGCAATGGGTGGAGCCTGGCAGTTACGGTGCAGAGAAAACATGGAGAATTGAAGTTCTCCAAGTAGAATCTGATGAAACTGTGTTACGTTCAGTTCCCGCACACTACCCGGGTGCTGAGTTGGTTCCAGCTGTAAAAGACAGTGGTGAGAGAGCGTGTGGTAAGCAGGGGAGAGGACATTGGCAGTGACGTGAAGTTTGCGTATAGTGTAAGATAATTATATGCAAAGTGCCGAGTTAAAATGTGCTGCGAGAAAGAATGCATCCTATTTGGAACATAGTTTCGTTGGGTTCTACTCATGAGAATTTTTATTCTCCTGGCAGAACAAGTTCTCTGGTGGGCTAGATTGTGTAGGCTAGATTTAAAGCAAACATGAAATTCTACTTCAACTATCGTAAGGCCTCTGAATCTGTGGTTCATCAGAAACTGATTTTCCAACTGCAGTTATGGGCTTCAGTGGCCAAATTTTGCAATGGATCACGGCTTTCATTGAGGGACGGACCCAGAGGGTGCGAGTGGGGGAAGTTTTATTTTCAGTTTGCATTATTGTGAGCGGGGTCCCACAGGGCTCCGTATTGAGCCCGTTGCTGTTCGTAGTTTATATAAAAGACCTGTCTTGTACCAGCTCAGGTGTTAGTGATTGGAAATTTGCCAATGATGTGAAATTTAGAATTGAGATCATTTCTGTTCAGAATACTATCGCTCTTATATCAGAGATTGTAAATGTTTTAATTTGGTCTGAAACTTGGTAGTTGCCACTATCTGTTCCAAAATGTGTTACATTCCATATAGGTTGCTTAAATCTGAGCCACATGTACAGGCTGTGAACGACACTGCAATGCCTGATGTGGACGAGGTTCGGGACCTTGTGGTGTGGTTTACATCGAACTTTAAACCTTTCTTGCACTGTAGTAAGATAACTGCTCTGGTTTTCCGTCGGCTTGCAATTGTGAATCGATGTTTTAATTCGGAGAGTGTACAGATTCAAGTCTAAGCATTTCATGTCGTTGTGTGCCCGTTATTGGAGTACGCCACCTCTGTGTGGTCGCTTTCCAGCTAGCTTAAATATATTGGTATGGTTGAGTTAGTCCAAGGGTTTGCCTGGCTTCAGGGAAATTCCGGCTGGAGTATACCAGCAGAGGTTAAAATTAGAACCTCTGGAACTTCACAGACTGAAATTCGATCTTGTGCTTACCTTTAGGATTCTGCGAGGTTTCTTATCATTGTTAAATATATCGAGCGTTCATCTACTTTGATTTTTCATAGGACTTAATATCACCAGAAAGGCAAACCAAATGTCAATATAAAATTCAGGTGAGAATTTTGCACATTGGGTGAACTTTTGGTGAGAACTGTCATTGTCTTCAGGCCTGAAGAAGTGACAGTTCTCACCGAAAATTCGCCCAGTGTGCAAAATTCTCACTTGAATTTTACACTGACTGTTGGTTTGCATTTCTGACGATAGTAAGTTTCTTACCAGTGGAGTGGACCTACCTTTCTTCGACCTGCGTGAAGCTTTTATTTCAGCTCTCGAGACTGAAGTGTCGGAAAAAAAACTGGTAACCGGTGGACTTTTTGTGTTCGTCCGTGTGTGGTAATAGCGTTATTTTCCTGATAATGTCACTGGAGTGTCATCGGCATTTTTTTTGGGTGAGGGTGGTAACTGTTAGGAACTCTGAGGAAGCAGTCTCAGCGACCTTTGTAAGTAGCTTCAGAAGGGTTTTAGATAAATTGCCGATATCCAGGTTTTTGAGGCGGCAGTATTAATTACAAGCTATCATGCTGCATTCTTTCGGATCAGTGTCATTGGCTCACCGCCCTTCCAACATCCTTTCCACTTAGTAGTGGGAAACTTTTTATTATTATTATTTATTATTATTATTATCATTATTATTATTATTATTGTGGAGGTGGGAGGAAAAAATACTGCAAGCAAAAATAAATTTTCGCCTGAGAAACAACTTTTTTTTTATAGCCGACGAATTTACATTACCTGTTTTAATACCAGTTTCCCCTTTGAGCTTTATTTTCCCCTAGAATCTCGAAAGTTGTCTTCCCAGCCTAGCTCGTATGGTACTGTGCATGCGCGGACCTAGGTCTGCTTATATAAGCTCCGGCACAGCGAGCTGTTGGCATCATTTCTCCTAGAGCGATCACCACAACTGGTCGTTCCGAGCTTCCCCCACATCGTCACGTCGGCATACCTCTGCAGAAGGGTGCCGCCCTCCGCTTCCTCTCCAGCTGCATTGTCTTGCCTTCCTTTGGTTTGCAACGTTTTTTTATGGCAACCTCATCTGTTCCTTCAGCTAAGGATGGCCTCCCTCAGCCCTTGCCGAATTCATCATGTTCTTCCGTCCTTCCTTCAGAAGGCCTCTCGTCTTCCATCCCTTCTTTGGGATTGCGCATCTCTGCCTCCTGCTCCGACTCTTCCACCTCCGCTTTCTGGACGGGCTTTCCGCCTCCGGGATTGATATCCTCCTCCGGTAGTACTCCACGTTCCCTTCCTCAACGTGCCACCAGTTTTCAGGCGGATGATCCTTTTGGGTGCCCTTCTGTTCTGCGGATCCATTTCAGCTGCAGTCCTTCCTCGGATCAACCCTGTGTGCTGTCCGGGCTTCCAGGCACGGAAGATTCTTCCGCCTCCGCCACTGAGGAGGGGCCTATTTCCTTCCGTCGCCCCTACATCTCCCAGGCACTAGCCAGGCGCTCCGGACGTGCTCCTATGGCACACTCCGTCATCTATAGACAACCCAGGCAGCCGCCTCCAGCGGTTTTTCCCAACCTTGTCACTCATTTCCCTTCGCCGCTCGTCGAGGAGCCTTTCGCAAATTTGGATCATCCATTACATCCTCCGCACCGGCCGTTCCTTCGACCCTACCTCTGCAACACCCTCTTTCACATCACCGGTCCTACCATCACCGGTTGTCTCTGTTCCTCTCGTCGTTGACGTTACGTCCTCTCCAGCTTTCCTTCCTCCGGACAGTATACATCTACCGTCTCCATTCCCAACCTTCACCAGGCCTTTCTGCAACCCAGCCTGTCCCTCCGTAATCCAACCACGACAACCGGTACCTGGTCCCTCTGCTCCAGACACACTCGAAGTTGGTAAAAACACCGTTATTCATCTTACTGTGAAACACTACAACGATTGAAAAATGTCACACGAGACTCACAAAAACGCACACTTTCACAACGA